>JALJCO010014494.1:0-65562 GCA_023101725.1 Atherinomorus stipes
CTGCAGACTGTTGGACATGCTGCAGACTGTGGGACATGCTGCAGACTGTGGGACATGATGCAGACTGTTGGACACGCTGCAGACTGTTGGACGTGATGCAGACTGTGGGACATGATGCAGACTGTTGGACACGCTGGAGATGTTTTTCTGTCGTTGCAACTACAACTTAGTCACACGTGATGTCTCTGTTCTGTCCGTGTCCCAGATTCAACCTTAAGGGGGGGTGTGTCGGGGGCGGTTTGGAATTGGGCCCGGGTGTTCCCGCGCACGGCCTGTTGAGGGCAGCAGCGAGCTGGGATGAGAGAAAACAGCCTCGGACTGCAGGAGAGGAAGAAAGCAGTGACGTCACACGGAGAGCAGCGACCAGCAGCAGCTGCTTCACTAATCACACATTAACACAAGCTAGCTACAAGCTAACGCTGATAGCCGCTTTCTTTTCATTTTTCATACGTTCACAATCGCACATTTAAAAGGAAGAAACGCTGAAATCAGACACGGTGCAGAAGGGAAAGCTAAATTTGTGTCGCACACAGCCAGGGTGGCCTGTTCTTGCACCCAGCTGGCTGTAATTTAGTGGAACTCCGCTCGGGCTAGCGTCAGGCTAGCCAGCTAGCTAGCTGCTAACATCGCTGACGGTAGTTAGCGAGCTAGCGAGCTGTAGCAACTTGCGTCATGGAGGAGCTGGTTGTGGAAGTCAGGGGCACGAGCGGGGCCTTTTATAAGGTAAGTTTGCCGCTTCTGTCGACTTGCCGCCTCATTATCGCTCTGTCCCAAGCTAACGATGGCTAACATGGGACTGTGGCAGCGAGCTAGCCCAGAGTCGCGCGCCTGTCCGGGCCTGTGCTTGTGGTCAGCCTCCACCGGGACGTGATGGAGCAGACCTGTAAACATTACTACGATGCTGCTATAGGGGGGTGTAACTGACCCACTTCACCGGTTCCGTACCGCTACATCAGTGATGCGTTCACGGTCCCGCAGGTCCTTCATTCCCCTGTTTTACAAACGAAGTCAAAGAAGAAAAATGACAGAAAAGAATAAGGACAATAACAACGTGGGTTTGCGTTGAACCGGGGGGTGGGTGGTGGTGGTTGGGGGGACTGTCGGCACGTTGATGACAACAAGTCCGATGAACGATGATAAACAGGAACTGAGGTGAAAGTGTTGGTCACGTGACCCGTGGTCGTGGCGGTGTGAGGCTGTAAACTGGAATCTAACCCAACTTTGATCTACGTCAGAGTTCACATTTACCAACAGATGTGCAGATGTTCCAGCCTCCTGCTCGTCCAGGAAACGACCCTCTGCTTGTCACGTGCGTGTTTGTCAGAGCAGGCATGCGTGCAACGCAACTACACCATCCTCTACTGTACGAATGTCGCGATGATGTCATCCATTATGTGATCGCGACACTTGGGACGGCAGTTTCTCGGGTGGTGAAATGACTGAAGTAGGGATCGACCAATACAGATATTTTGGGGCAGATGCTGATAGTTTCCCATCAGCCGATAGCCGACGTTATGGGCCGATATTGCATTACCAGTATCGGCCCCGTATAGTATACCAGCAGCAGGATTTTCTTATAACTTCATATATAAAAAATAACTATAGTTTATCCTTATTCATGGAGTGTAGACATCTCTCATGTCATCCTGCACGTGCGCTGTCAGACCCGGCGGGTCCGGTTCTGTAGAACATTTATGCCGCTGGGGCGGACGCAGAGATTATAAGTGCCATCATCAGGTCCTCCGTACAAGCGGACACGCGCGCCTCTGTTGTTTTTCTGCTTTTATCGGGATGTTTCACATCTGGATGTGGATGAAAAGTTTCCCTGGAGACCCGACACGCCTCCATTTCTGCTCATGTTTGCGTTTTCCTGCTGCTGTGCAAAGAGGTGGCTGGGGTCTGGGCCCGGGTCTCGGGCTGTGCGGGCTTCCTCCATCTTGCAGAGACGAGGCTGCATCTGCATGACTGTATCACTATGGAGACCCTTTATCATGATGATGATGGTGGTGATGATGATGGTAATGATGATGATGATGACGCTGCTTCCCATTGCGCTGACTAGGTTGTACCTCTTCTCTGCGTAGTTCTGTGTGTGTTTGTATGATCTGAGGATATTTATCCACCTGCAGGTCCTCCTGTAGGGGATTGTTAGTTTGGTTTTCCGACAGAGACCTTGGAATGTTGTTTAGGGATTTCTGTACAGATGCACCAGTGAACTGTGGAAGTGGATTCATGTTTTCTCTTCTCTCTCTCTCTCTCTCTCTCTCTCTCTCTCTCTCTCTCTCTCTTCCTCTTCCTTACTCCTTTCTCTCTGTTCCACTTTCTATCATAACCTCTGTTAACTTTCATTTCTTCTTGTCAGGCCCAGCAGTATGATATGGAATGGTGTAATAGACAAATGTTTAATTAAAGAAATTAAATGAATAAACAGGATACCAAGTGGAGCCTTATGTTCATAAAGCTTTTGGTAAAGCAAAACTGTTCATCACAGCAAAGCAGCCATTTCATCGTTCTGCTGCTGATGCTGGACAGGACGAGTAAAGAAACAGAATCTAAAAACGCCTCCCAAGTAAGAATCCGGGGACAAGTAGTGCAACGGCTAGCACCGCTCCTCCACCAGTCCTCCCCCGCTCCTCCCCCACTCCTCCACCAGTCCTCCCCTGCTTCATGCTGACCGTCTCAAACAGGCCTGACGTGTCTGAAGACATGACGTCCATCTCACGGAAGTGTCATGTCTCATTAGGCTTCGGATTCGACATCTCTAATATATAGTTATACCTTCGATAAATGAGTGTGGGCCTTCACTGCCGTACACTTTGGAAACTTGGAAGAGCCACTCGCGGAGATCGCGCCGCCATCTTTGTTTTAGTCTGAAGTCGCATGGTGCCGCCATCTTTGTTTTGGTCTGACGACGCATCGGTTCGCATATTTTGCGTCAACGTATTTTTTGCGTCCACGTAATCGGTTACGTCGACGAATCGTCCCAGCCCTAGTCTGTTTTCATTCAGTAACTAATAACGGGTATTTACCACACGTGCTCAGAATGACAGTCGTCTGTTACTGATCCCATCACATCTGCTCACAACAGTAACAGAAAGACCAACTTTTATAATCCATATTCATGGTTAAGAAAAGGGAACAGATATGAAATATGCTTGCTTATTGATTCAATTATGAAAAAACAAGGAACAGAGCATTACAATGTGTAGTTGTATCACACTCATAGGGATGTAATGATATGAAAATTTTATATCCCGGTTATTGTGACCAAAATGATCATGGTCATCATTTTAATGTCGATATCATAGAAATACCCCCCCAGCATCTTCAAAAATATCCAGAATGGGTCTAAATGTTTACTTTGTCCTTTTTAAAGGGGAAAAATCTCCAGAGAACCGTCCACCTTGGTGCCTTCTGCCATGTTTCGTAAATTAAACGTAGAGCTGTGCGGCATACCGATACACACCAAAAACCGGTGTTTATTTTTGTTACATGTATTTTTCATATACCGGTGAGTCATCCAGACAGCAGGCGGAACGTGTTTCAGTGGGGAGCGATTTCAGCGTCGGACACTAACACCACAGCGCGTGAAGAGCTGGCCAAAGCTGCCAAAGTGCAGCGCACGTTTTCCAGGAGGAACTGATTCCCACAGAGGAGTCACGGCTCTGGTTTGGAAGGTTTTCAGCCTTAAAGATCGGACGCGGAAAAAACAGCTGTTTACAAACACTGTCGAGCAAAAGCAGCAGCTGGTGCTGGAAACGCTAGCAGCTAGCGTAGCCGACAACACGTCTTAGAGTAGCAAGAACTGGGACTGGATATGACAAACCGAACAAGAAGTAATCAGATTACAATCATATTTCACCGTGACAAGGACATAATGCCCATAGATGCCGCAGAGACAGAAAGAAAGGGTGAGTAATGGGAGGTGAAACGTCAGCAGTGAGATCGGAGTAGCAGGTTTGTGAACGGGCAGCTCATGGACAGCCGTTAAGCTAAATACAAGCTAACGCTAGCTTAGCTGTTTGTTTACATTCCAAGCAGATGCTATGAGCTCCACCATGTCCTCTCACACCTGTTCGTCCACCTGGTGGTGAGTGAAGCAGTTTCTGATCTGAAGTGGAGGCACACGTCTCTCCATCAGTTTTAACGAACACCTGTCAGCGTTGTGTTTACCTGTGTGGGTGGAGGTGTGTCTGCTGTCTGCAGACCAGACGTCTCTCCATCAGTTTTAACGAACACCTGTCAGCCTTGCGTTTTACCTGTGTGGGTGGAGGTGTGTCTGCTGTCTGCAGACCAGACGTCTCCATCAGTTTTAACGAACACCTGTCAGCGTTGTGTTTACCTGTGTGGGTGGAGTTGTGTCTGCTGTCTGCAGACCAGACGTCTCTCCATCAGTTTTAACGAACACCTGTCAGCGTTGTGTTTACCTGTGTGGGTGGAGGTGTGTCTGCTGTCTGCAGACCAGACGTCTCTCCATCAGTTTTAACGAACACCTGTCAGCGTTGTGTTTACCTGTGTGGGTGGAGGTGTGTCTGCTGTCTGCAGACCAGACATCTCTCCATCAGTTTTAACGAACACCTGTCAGCGTTGTGTTTACCTGTGTGGGTGGAGGTGTGTCTGCTGTCTGCAGACCAGACGTCTCTCCATCAGTTTTAACGAACACCTGTCAGCCTTGCGTTTTACCTGTGTGGGTGGAGGTGTGTCTGCTGTCTGCAGACCAGACGTCTCCATCAGTTTTAACGAACACCTGTCAGCGTTGTGTTTACCTGTGTGGGTGGAGTTGTGTCTGCTGCTCTGCTGACCAGACGTCTCTCCATCAGTTTTAACGAACACCTGTCAGCGTCGTGTTTACCTGTGTGGGTGGAGGTGTGTCTGCTGTCTGCAGACCAGACGTCTCCATCAGTTTTAACGCACACCTGTCAGCGTTGTGTTTACCTGTGTGGGTGGAGGTGTGTCTGCTGTCTGCAGACCAGACGTCTCCATCAGTTTTAACGAACACCTGTCAGCGTTGTGTTTTACCTGTGTGGGTGGAGGTGTGTCTGCTGCTCTGCTGTCTGCAGACCAGACGTCTCTCCATCAGTTTTAACGAACACCTGTCAGCGTTGTGTTTACCTGTGTGGGTGGAGGTGTGTCTGCTGTCTGCAGACCAGACGTCTCTCCATCAGTTTTAACGAACACCTGTCAGCGTTGTGTTTACCTGTGTGGGTGGAGGTGTGTCTGCTGCTCTGCTTCGGGTTGAACAGCCTCTTGCTACGAGTATGTAGCCGCCGCTGCGCTCTGACTGCTATTGGCCAAGACTCTTTGCTAGCGTTATCTTCTTCATCCTCAAAGACGAAGGTTTCTCACACAACCACAAAATGATTCTGCGGGTTCACATCTTTTTTACAAGCAAAGTCTTTTTTTACGCACAAATTGTGTGGCATGATATTGATCCCATAAGAGGGAGCCGAAGCTGATTCACTCTCCAAGCTGAAAATCCCAGAAGAAGAAAAGTTGAGTTTATCATGATGTCAACCTGAGCTGTGTTTGATTCCCGCAGGCCTGTGTGAAGGATGTTCACGAGGGATCGGTCACCGTGGCTTTTGAGAACAAGTGAGTACGGTAACGTGCACGCGTTCAGCGATTTGACGGCCTGGGCCGATAACCAGAGGGACGCATTCACAGTGTTTGTGCTTTTCTGTCCCAGCTGGCAGCCGGAGCGTCAGATCCCCTTCCAGGATGTGCGGTTCCCCCCCCCCACAGGCTTCTGCAAAGAGATCAACGAAAGCGACGAGGTTGAGGTGGGACTCAGAAAATAAAGTCTGCAGCAGCACATTTAACATGAATGCACATGTAACGTTGTCTTGTTGCTGGTGATCATAAAAACATGAACATCACATTTCAACTTCAGGTTTAAGTATTGGTGATACGCAATATTAACGACCCGTTATTGTTGTCGGACGATATTTGCTTTAAAACCAGATATCGGTCAATATTTTATTTTTTCAATACTATTTGTTTATTTGATGAGGACAAAGTATAGAAAACAAAGAACTTCTGAATACACCAGATTTAGCCGAAAGGCTAGTTTTCACCTGTTGTCCCTGAAATGCAGAAATATCAAAGTTTAAAACAACTATCAATATAACACATATATTACTAGTGTTTGGTGGCAAACACACGGGATGCCGTTTGTTTTTCCCATTTTTAATCCATGAGGCATGACCACACTAGGCCACGCCCACCGTCCAGGACCTACTGGATCAGCAGCAGGAGGGTTTTCTTAATTGATGATTAGATGAATGAATATTCCACCATTTTCAGCTTTGATATTGGTATCGGTCCTGAGACACAGAAAATTATCGACTGTAGTTCGTTATATCGTGCAGTCGCTGTTGAGTATAAATTGAAGTGATGATGAAATTTGCTTTAAAGTCGTCCTGGCTGTCAGGTTTATTAGATAATCGTCTGAACACGAGTGTTTCAGATCATCACTTATTTGTTAAGATTCTTGAAATTTAGTTACTAATATCTTCCATAAATTTGAGATACTACTGGAGGGAGGGTTTAACGGCCGCGTCGCACGGCAGGAATCAGCAGCCGTGCTTCAAACACACTTTAGGGTGCGTTCACACCAGGATAGTCCGGGGACTCGGACTGATGGGGGGATGGATTTCCAAGAAATGTCACCTTTTTTTTTTAAAAAGGCTAAATGTTTGTCAAACCTGATGCTATCACTCACATGGCAAGGTATACGGTTCATTCATTCAACAGTAGTATCAGATCGTATCGGACGATATGCTCAACTGAGGTGTTGGTATCTGTATCAGACATGATACTATATCAGTGCGTCTCTAGTTGACATTCAAACTGCACCTAACTGATACAGACTAAACCGCCGTAGTTACAACAACTGATCGCGATACTCCCCAACACAACCAGGGATCAGTGATGACATCACAGGAAGAAGAAAAAAACCGGGCACCGTGATTGGTCTTTCTGCTTGTCATCATTGCTTCACGTCTCTCTACAAGACAGGTTTTTTTTTGTTTACGACACTCGGTCGTTACCTTCAACTCCTGATGCTTTATCATGGTTGGTGTCCGCCCACTGGATAGTCCTGATTGTCTGCTCGTGGACCGAGACCCCAGTATTTCAGGCAGACCAGAGTCGCTCTGGATAGTCCTGATAGTTTGTCTGCTCATGGACCGAGACCCCAGTATTTCAGGCAGACCAGAGTTGCTCTGGATAGTCCTGATAGTTTGTCTGCTCATGGACTGAGACCCCAGACTTTCAGGCAGACCAGAGTCGCTCTGGATAGTCCTGATAGTGTGTCTGCTCATGGACTGAGACCCCAGTATTAAGGAGACAAGAGTTGCTCTGGTAGTCCTGATAGTTTGTTGGTATGGACTGAGACCCCAGACTTTAGGCAGACCAAAACGGGATAGTCCTGATAGTCTGTTGCTCGTGGACCGAGACCCCAGTATTTAGGAGACCAAATCGCTGGATAGTCCTGATAGTTGTTGTCGTGGACCGAGACCCCAGACTTTAGGCAGACAGGTGCTTGGATAGTCCGATAGTTGTCTGCTATGGACTGAGACCCCAGACTTTAGGAGACAGAGTCGCTCTGGATAGTCCTGATAGTCTGTCTGCTATGGACTGAGACCCCAGACTTTCAGGAGACAGAGCGCTCTGGATAGTCCTGATAGTCTGTCTGCTATGGACTGAGACCCCAGACTTTAGGAGACAGGTCTCTCTGGATAGTCCTGATAGTCTGTTGGTATGGACTGGAGACCCCAGACTTTAGGCAGACCAAAACGCTTGGATAGTCCTGAAGTCTGTTGCTCGTGGACCGAGACCCCAGTATTTAGGCAGACCAGAGTTGCTCTGATAGTCCTGAAAGTCTGTCTGCTCATGGACCGAGACCCCAGACTTAGGCAGACCAGAGTCGCTCTGGATAGTCCTGATAGTTGTCTGCTCGTGGACCAAGACCCTGGATTTCAGGCAGACCAGAGTCGATCTGGATAGTCCTGATAGTCTGTCTGCTCATAGACCGAGACCCCAGTATTTCAGGCAGAGCAGAGTTGCTCTGGATAGTCCTGATAGTCTGTCTGCTCATGGACCGAGACCCCAGACTTTCAGGCAGACCAGAGTCGCTCTGGATAGTCTGATAGTCTGTCTGCTATGGACTGAGACCCCAGACTTTAGGCAGACCAGAGTCGCTTGGATAGTCCTGATAGTCTGTCTGCTCAGGGACTGAGACCCCAGACTTTAGGCAGACCAGAGTCGCTCTGGATAGTCCTGATAATCTGTCTGCTATGGACCGAGACCCCAGTATTTCAGGCAGACCAGAGTCGCTCTGGATAGTCTGATAGTCTGTTGCCGTGTACCGAGACCCCAGTATTTAGGCAGACCAGAGACGCTCTGGATAGTCCTGATAGTCTGTCTTCTCAGGACCAAGACCCCAGTATTTCAGGCAGACAGAGTCGCTCTGTATAGTCCTGATAGTCTGTCCGCATGGCCTGAGACCCCAGACTTTAGGAGACAGAGTCGCTCTGGATAGTCCTGACAGTCTGTCCGCTTGTGGCCGAGACCCCAGTATTTCAGGCAGACCAAAAGCTGGATAGTCCTGATAGTCTGTCTGCTGTGGACCGAGACCCTGGACTTTAGGCAGACCAAAATCGCTTGGTAGTCCAGATAGTCTGTCTGCTCGTGGACCGAGACCCCCGACTTTAGGCAGACAGAGTCGCTCTGGTGTCCTGATAGTTGTTGCTCGTGTACCGAGACCCAGTATTTAGGCAGACCAGAGTCGTCTGGATAGTCCTGATAGTCTGTCCGCTGTGGACCGAGACCCAGACTTTAGGCAGACCAAAATCGTGTAGTCCTGATAGTCTGTCTCTATGGACCGAGACCCCAGTATTTAGGAGACCAGAGTTGCTCTGGATAGTCCTGATGTTTGTCTGCTATGGACTGAGACCCCAGACTTTAGGCAGACCAGAGTCGCTCTGGATAGTCCTGATAGTGTGTCTGCTATGGACTGAGACCCCAGTATTAAGGAGACAAGAGTTGCTCTGGATAGTCCTGATAGTTTGTTGGTCATGGACTGAGACCCCAGACTTTCAGGCAGACCAAAATCGCTCTGGATAGTCCTGATAGTCTGTCTGCTCGTGGACCGAGACCCTGGACTTTAGGCAGACCAAAACGCTGGATAGTCCAGATAGTCTGTCTGCTCGTGGACCGAGACCCCAGTATTTAGGCAGACCAGAGTTGCTCTGGATGTCCTGATAGTCTGTCTGCTCATGGACCAAGACCCCAGTATTTAGGCAGACCAGAGTCGCTTGGATAGTCCTGATTTCTGCTCGTGGACCGATACCCCCGACTAGGCAGACCAGAGTCGCTCTGGATAGTCCTGATAGTCTGTTGCTCGTGTACCGAGACCCCAGTATTTAGGAGACAGAGTCGCTGGTAGTCCTGATAGTCTGTCCGCTTGTGGACCGAGACCCAGACTAGGAGACAAAATCGTTGTGTCCTGATAGTTGTCTTCTCATGGACCAAGACCCCAGTATTTAGGAGACAGAGTCGCTCTGGATAGTCCTGATTGTTGCTCGTGGACCGAGACCCCGGACTTTCAGGCAGACCAAACGTTCGATAGTCCTGTAGTCTGTCTTCTATGGACCGAGACCCAGACTTTAGGAGACCAAAATCGCTCTCGATAGTCCTGATAGTCTGTCTGCTCATGGACCGAGGCCCCAGTATTTCAGGCAGACCAGAGTCGCTCTGGATAGTCCTGATAGTTTGTCTGCTCATGGACCGAGACCCCAGTATTTCAGGCAGACCAGAGTTGCTCTGGATAGTCCCGATAGTTTGTCTGCTCATGGACTGAGCCCAGCTTAGGAGACAGAGTGCTGGTAGTCTGATGTGTGTTGCTATGGACTGAGACCCCAGTATTAAGGAGAAGAGTTGCTTGGATAGTTGATAGTTTGTTGGTATGGACTGAGACCAGACTTTAGGAGACAAAATCGCTTGGATAGTCCTGATAGTCTGTTGCTGGGACCGAGCCGTATTTAGGAGACAAAACGCTGGATAGTCCTGATAGTCTGTTGCTCGTGGACCGAGACCCAGACTTAGGAGACAGAGTCGTTGGAGTCTGAGTCTGTTGCTATGGACTGAGCCGACTTTAGGCAGACCAGAGTTGCTCTGATAGTCCTGATAGTTGTCTGCTATGGACTGAGACCCCAGACTTAGGAGACAGAGTCGCTTGGATAGTCCTGATAGTCTGTTGCTATGGACTGAGACCCCAGACTTTCAGGCAGACAGAGTTTTGGATAGTCCTGATAGTTGTTGGTATGGACTGAGACCCCAGACTTTAGGAGACAAAATGTTGGTGTCCTGAAGTCTGTCTGCTCGTGGACCGAGACCCCAGTATTTAGGCAGACAGAGTTGTTGGTGTCCTGAAAGTGTTGCTATGGCCGAGACCCAGCTTTAGGAGACAGAGTGCCTGGATAGCCGATAGCGTGCTCGGGACAAGACCTGGATTAGGAGACAGAGTCGTCTGGATAGTCCTGATAGTCTGTCTGCTGATAGACCGAGACCCCAGTATTTAGGAGAGAGAGTTGCTTGGATAGTCCTGATAGTCTGTCTGCTATGGACCGAGACCCCAGACTTTAGGAGACAGAGCGTTGGATAGTCCGAAGTTGTTGCTGTGGACTGAGACCCCAGACTTTAGGAGACAGAGCGTCTGGATAGTCCTGATAGTTGTCTGCTAGGGACTGAGACCCCAGACTTTAGGAGACAGAGTCGCTCTGGATAGTCCTGATATCTGTCTGCTATGGACCGAGACCCAGTTAGGAGACAGAGTGCTCTGGATAGTCCTGATAGTCTGTCTGCTCGTGTACCGAGACCCCAGTATTTAGGCAGACAGAGACGCTCTGGATAGTCCTGATAGTCTGTCTTTATGGACCAAGACCCAGTATTTAGGAGACAGAGTCGCTCTGTATAGTCCTGATAGTCTGTCCGATGGCCTGAGACCAGACTTAGGAGACAGAGTCGCTGGATAGTCCTGAAGTCTGTCCGCTTGTGGACCGAGACCCCAGTATTTAGGCAGACCAAAATCGTTGGTGTCCTGATAGTCTGTCTGCTGTGGACCGAGACCCTGGACTTAGGCAGACAAAACGCTCTGGATAGTAGATAGTCTGTCTGCTGTGGACCGAGCCCGACTAGGAGACAGAGCGCTTGGATAGTCCGATAGTCTGTTGCTCGTGTCCGAGACCAGTATTAGGAGACAGAGGCTCTGGATAGTCTGATAGTCTGTCCGCTGTGGCCGAGCCAGACTAGGAGACAAAACGTATAGTTGATGTCTGTTTCATGGACCGAGACCAGAGGAGACAGAGTTGCTTGGATAGCGTAGTTTGTGCATGGACTGAGACCCAGACTAGGAGACAGAGCGTTGGATGCGATAGTGTGGCTGGACTGGAGAGTAGGAGAAAGAGTGCTGGAATTGATAGTTTGTGGTATGGACTGAGACCAGACAGGAGACAAATGTGGATAGCTGTAGCTGTGGTGGAGGACGGACGGAGAAAAAGTGGTAGCAGATAGCGGCTGGGACCGAGACAGTAGGAGACAGAGTGCTTGGATGCGATAGCTGTGCTATGGACAAGACCAGAGGAGACAGAGCGCTGGATAGTCCTGATTTTGCTCGTGGACCGTACCCCCGCGGAGACAGAGCGCTGGTGTCCTGATAGTCTGTCTGTCGTGTACCGAGACCAGTTTAGGAGACAGAGCGTTGGATAGTCCTGTAGTCTGTCGCTGGGACCGAGACAGACTTTAGGAGACAGTCTCGATAGTCCTGTAGTCTGTCTTCTATGGACAAGACCCAGTATTAGGAGACAGAGGCTTGGATAGTCCTGTTGTTGCTCGTGGACCGAGCCCCGGACTTAGGCAGACAAAACGCTCGATAGTCCTGATAGTCTGTCTTCATGGACCGAGACCCAGACTTTAGGTAGACAAAACGTCCGATGTCCTGATGTCTGTCTGCCGTGGACCGAGGCCCAGTATTTAGGCAGACAAGAGTTGCTTGGATAGTCCTGATAGTCTGTCTTCTATGGACTGAGACCCCAGACTTTCAGGCAGACAGAGTTGCTTGGATAGTCCTGTAGTCTGTTGCTCGTGTACCGAGACCCAGAGGCAGCAGAGTGCTTGGAAGTAGAAGTTGTTGCTGTGGCGAGCCCCAGACTTAGGAGCAGGTCGTCTGGAGTTGTGTCTGTTGCTCGTGACCAAGACCCAGTATAGGAGCAGAGCGCTGGGTCTGTGTTGTTGTATGGAGCGATAGACTAGGAGACAGAGTTGCTCTGGATGTCCTGATAGTCTGTCGCTGTGGACCAAGACACAGACTTCGGGCAGACAAAACGTGGGTCTGTAGTCTGTTGCTCGTGGCCGAGCCGGCAGGCAGAAAAAAGTGGTAGTCAGTGTTGTCTGGTGGCGAGCAGTAAGGAGCAGAGTGTTGGGTCTGTGTTGTGGTGGTGAGAGTATAGGAGCAGGGCTGGTGGTTGTGTGTTGGTAAGCCCAGCTAGGAGCCAGGGGGGTGGTGTGGTGGTGGGAGGAGAGGGCTGGAGGTGTTGTTGTGTGTGAGAGTAGGAGCAGGGCTGGGTTGAGTGTGTATGGGCGATAGACTTAGGAGACAGGCTCTGGATGTTGTGTCTGTCGTTGTGGCGAGCACAGACTTAGGAGACAAGGGTGTCGTAGTGTTGGTGGGGGGAGGAGCAGGAGAGTAGTCGGTGGACCGAGCCAGTAAGGAGCAGGGTCTGGTGTCCGATTGTCTGTGGTGGTGAGCCCAGACGGGAGACAGGTGTTGGTAGCCGTGTTGTTGTGTGTCGAGCAGTATTAGGAGAGGGCTGGAGCCTGGTTGTCTGTATGGACTGAGGCCGTGGGGAGGGGGTGTGGTGTCTGTATGGACTGAGCCCAGACTTAGGAGACAGAGTGTGGATAGCGATGCGCTGCGTGGACCGAGACCGGACTAGGAGACAGAGCGCCGGATGGTGATGGGGCATGGCTGAGACCCAGACGGAGACAAAAGTGGATAGCGAGCGGGGGCCGGCCCAGTCGGAGACAGAGGGGATAGCGTGCGCGTGACTGAGCCCAGACAGGAGACAGAGGTGGAGCCGATAGCGCTGGGGCAGGAGGAGACAGAGCGCTCTGGAGAGCCGATAGTCTGTCTGCTATGGACCGATAGACTTAGGAGACAGAGGCTGGATGCCGATGCTGTCTGCTTGTGGACCGAGACAGACTAGGGACAGAGGCGGTGTTGTGCTGCTTATGGACTAAGACCCAGACTTTAGGAGCAGAGCGTGGATGCCGATAGTCTGTTGCTCGGACGAGACCAAGTTAGGAGACAGGCGTCTGGATAGTTGATAGCTGTCTTCTCATGGCAAGACAGTTAGGAGACAGGGCCTGGATAGTCCGTGCGTGCGGGACTGGACCAGACTTTAGGAGACAGGGGTCTGGTGGTCCGATGCTGTCTGCTCGTGTGCCGAGACGGTAGGAGACAGAGTCGCTGGATAGTCCTGATAGTCTGTCTGCTCATGGACTGAGCCCAGCCTTAGGAGCAGAGCGCCTGGATAGTCCTGATAGTCTGTCTGCTCATGGACTGAGACCCAGACTTTCAGGCGGACCAGAGTTGCTCTGGATAGTCCTGATAGTCTGTCTGCTCGTGGACCGAGACCCTGGACTTTCAGGCAGACCAGAGTCGCTCTGGATGTCCTGATAGTCTGTCTGGTCATGGACTGAGACCCCAGACTTTTAGGCAGACCAAAATCGCTCTGGATAGTCCTGACAGTCTGTCTGCTCGTGGACCGAGACCCCAGTATTTCAGGCAGACCAGAGTCGCTCTGGATAGTCCTGATGTCTGTCCGTCCGTGGACTGAGACCCCAGACTTTAGGCAGACCAGAGTTGCTCTGGATAGTCCTGATAGTCTGTCTGCTGTGTACCGAGACCCAGTATTTCAGGCAGACCAGAGTCGCTCTGGATAGTCCTGATAGTCTGTCTGCTCATGGACCGATAGCTTTCAGGCAGACCAGAGTCGCTCTGGATGTCCTGATAGTCTGTCTGCTTGTGGACCGAGACCCCAGCTTTAGGCAGACCAAAATCGTTGGATGTCCTGATAGTCTGTCTGCTCGTGGACCGAGACCCCGGCTTTAGGCAGACCAAATGTTGGATGTCCTGTTCTGTCTGCTGTGGACCGAGCCCCAGTATTTAGGAGGAAAGAGTTGTGGATGTCCTGATAGTCTGTCTGCTCATGGAAGAGCCCCAGTATTTAGGCAGAAAGAGTTGCTCTGGATGTCCTGATAGTCCGTCTGCTATGGACCGAGACCCTGGACTTTCAGGCAGACCAAAATCGCTTGGATGTCCTGATGTCTGTCTGCTTATGGACCGAGCCCCAGTATTTAGGAGAAAGAGTTGCTCTGGATGTCCTGATAGTCTGTTGCTCGTGGACCGAGACCCCAGTATTTAGGCAGACCAGAGTCGCTCTGGATGTCCTGATGTCTGTCTGCTATGGAGCGATAGACTTTCAGGCAGACCAAATCGTATGGATGTCCTGATAGTCTGTCTGCTGTGGCCGAGCCCCAGTTTAGGCAGACCAGAGTCGCTCTGGATGTCCTGATAGTCTGTCTGCTCGTGTACCGAGCCCCAGTATTTAGGCAGACCAGAGTTGCTCTGGATAGTCCTGATAGTCTGTCCGCTTGTGGACCGAGACCACAGACTTTCAGGCAGACCAAAATCGCTCTGGATAGTCCTGATAGTCTGTCTGCTGTGGACCGAGACCCTGGACTTTAGGCAGACCTAAATCGCTATGGATAGTCCAGATAGTCTGTCTGCTCATGGACTGAGACCCCAGTATTTCAGGCAGACCAGAGTCGCTCTGGATAGTCCTGATAGTCTGTCTTCTCATGGACCAAGACCCCAGTATTTAGGCAGACCAGAGTCGCTCTGGATAGTCCTGATAGTCTGTCCGCTCATGGACCGAGACCCCAGACTTTCAGGCAGACCAGAGTCGCTCTGGATGTCCTGATAGTCTGTCCGCTTGTGGACCGAGACGACAGACTTTCAGGCAGACCAAAATCGCTCTGGATAGTCATGATAGTCTGTCTGCTCTTGGACCGAGACCCTGGACTTTCAGGCAGACCAAAATCGCTCTGGATAGTCCAGATAGTCTGTCTGCTCGTAGCCGAGACCCCAGTATTTAGGCAGACCAGAGTCGCTCTGGATAGTCCTGATTGTCTGCTGTGGACCGAGCCCCGGATTTAGGCAGACCAGAGTCGCCTGGATAGTCCTGATAGTCTGTCCGCCGTGGACTGAGCCCCAGTTTTCAGGCAGACCAGAGTTGCTTGGATGTCCTGATAGTCTGTCTGCTCGTGTACCGAGACCCCAGTATTTAGGCAGACCAGAGTCCTCTGGATAGTCCTGATAGTCTGTCCGCTCATGGACTGAGACCCCAGACTTTAGGCAGACCAAAATCGCTTGGATGTCCTGATAGTCTGTCTGCTGTGGACCGAGACCCTGGACTTTAGGCAGACCAAAATCGCTCTGGATAGTCCAGATAGTCTGTCTGCTCGTGGACCGAGACCCCAGTATTTCAGGCAGACCAGAGTTGCTCTGGATAGTCCTGATAGTCTGTCTGCTCATGGACTGAGACCCCAGTATTTCAGGCAGACCAGAGTCGCTCTGGATAGTCCTGATAGTCTGTCTTCTCATGGACCAAGACCCCAGTATTTCAGGCAGACCAGAGTCGCTCTGGATAGTCCTGATAGTCTGTCCGCTCATGGACCGAGACCCCAGACTTTCAGGCAGACCAGAGTCGCTCTGGATAGTCCTGATAGTCTGTCCGCTTGTGGACCGAGACGACAGACTTTCAGGCAGACCAAAATCGCTCTGGATAGTCATGATAGTCTGTCTGCTCTTGGACCGAGACCCTGGACTTTCAGGCAGACCAAAATCGCTCTGGATAGTCCAGATAGTCTGTCTGCTTGTAGACCGAGACCCCAGTATTTCAGGCAGACCAGAGTCGCTCTGGATAGTCCTGATTGTCTGCTCGTGGACCGAGACCCCGGACTTTCAGGCAGACCAGAGTCGCTCTGGATAGTCCTGATAGTCTGTCCGCTCGTGGACTGAGACCCCAGATTTTCAGGCAGACCAGAGTTGCTCTGGATAGTCCTGATAGTCTGTCTGCTCGTGTACCGAGACCCCAGTATTTCAGGCAGACCAGAGTCGCTCTGGATAGTCCTGATAGTCTGTCCGCTTGTGGACCGAGACCCCAGACTTTAGGCAGACCAAAATCGCTTGGATAGTCCTGATAGTCTGTCTGCTCGTGGACCGAGACCCTGGACTTTCAGGCAGACCAAAATCGCTCTGGATAGTCCAGATAGTCTGTCTGCTCGTGGACCGAGACCCCAGTATTTCAGACAGACCAGAGTTGCTCTGGATAGTCCTGATAGTCTGTCTTCTCATGGACTGAGACCCCAGTATTTCAGGCAGACCAAAATCGCTCTGGATAGTCCAGATAGTCTGTCTGCTCGTAGACCGAGACCCCAGTATTTCAGGCAGACCAGAGTCGCTCTGGATAGTCCTGATTGTCTGCTCGTGGACCGAGACCCCGGACTTTCAGGCAGACCAGAGTCGCTCTGGATAGTCCTGATAGTCTGTCCGCTCGTGGACTGAGACCCCAGATTTTCAGGCAGACCAGAGTTGCTCTGGATAGTCCTGATAGTCTGTCTGCTCGTGTACCGAGACCCCAGTATTTCAGGCAGACCAGAGTCGCTCTGGATAGTCCTGATAGTCTGTCCGCTTGTGGACTGAGACCCCAGACTTTCAGGCAGACCAAAATCGCTCTGGATAGTCCTGATAGTCTGTCTGCTCGTGGACCGAGACCCTGGACTTTCAGGCAGACCAAATCGCTCTGATAGTCCAGATAGTCTGTCTGCTCGTGGACCGAGACCCCAGTATTTCAGACAGACCAGAGTTGCTCTGGATAGTCCTGATAGTCTGTCTGCTCATGGACTGAGACCCCAGTATTTCAGGCAGACCAGAGTCGCTCTGGATAGTCCTGATAGTCTCTCTTCTCATGGACCAAGACCCCAGTATTTCAGGCAGACCAGAGTCGCTCTGGATAGTCCTGATTGTCTGCTTGTGGACCGAGATCCCGGACTTTCAGGCAGACCAGAGTCACTCTGGATAGTTCTGATAGTCTGTCTGCTCATGGAGCGAGGCCCCAGTATTTCAGGCAGACAAGAGTTGCTCTGGATAGTCCTGATAGTCTGTCTTCTCATGGACTGAGACCCCAGACTTTCAGGCAGACCAGAGTTGCTCTGGATAGTCCTGATAGTCTGTCTGCTCGTGTACCGAGACCCCAGTATTTCAGGCAGACCAGAGTCGCTCTGGATAGTCCAGATAGTCTGTCTGCTCGTGGACCGAGACCCTAGACTTTCAGGCAGACCAGAGTCGCTCTGGATAGTCCTGATAGTCTGTCTGCTCGTGTACCGAGACCCCAGTATTTCAGGCAGACCAGAGTCGCTCTGGATAGTCCTGATAGTCTGTCTGCTCATGGAGCGATAGACTTTCAGGCAGACCAGAGTTGCTCTGGATAGTCCTGATAGTCTGTCCGCTTGTGGACCGAGACCACAGACGTTCAGGCAGACCAAAATCGCTCTGGATAGTCCTGATAGTCTGTCTGCTCGTGGACCGAGACCCTGGACTTTCAGGCAGACCAAAATCGCTCTGGATAGTCCAGATAGTCTGTCTGCTCGTGGACCGAGACCCCAGTATTTCAGGCAGACCAGAGTTGCTCTGGATAGTCCTGATAGTCTGTCTGCTCATGGACTGAGACCCCAGTATTTCAGGCAGACCAGAGTCGCTCTGGATAGTACTGATAGTCTGTCTGCTCATGGACCGATAGACTTTCAGGCAGACCAGAGTCGCTCTGGATAGTCCTGATAGCCTGTCCGCTTGTGGACCGAGACCCCAGACTTTCAGGCAGACCAAAATCGCTCTGGATAGTCCTGATAGTCTGTCTGCTCGTGGACCGAGACCCTGGACTTTCAGGCAGACCAAAATCGCTCTGGATAGTCCTGATAGTCTGTCTGCTCCTGGACTGAGACCCCAGTATTTCAGGCAGACCAGAGTTGCTCTGGATAGTCCTGATTGTCTGTCTGCTCGTGGACTGAGACCCCAGACTTTCAGGCAGACCAAAATCGCTCTGGATAGTCCTGATAGTCTGTCTGCTCCTGGACTGATTCCCTGGACTTTCCGGCAGACCAGAGGTGTTTCCTTGGTGCACAAGGATGTGGTCGGTGTTCAGACCGGACCAAACGGCCACAGTGTGAATGCAACCTTAAAGAAATGGAAAAGGATGTTAGTGGAAGAAGAGAAAAAAAGAGACAAGAGAGACTAGAGTCAACCTCAGACTGGCTGAAGAGGAGGAAGAGACGGGATGCAAAAATTAGCTGCGTTTAAAGGACGCGTCCGTAGAAAATCTGCCAAATTCCATGTAAAAAAAAAAAAAAAAGATGTAATCCTTCATGTTTCCACCTAAAAGGCGGTTTTACCCCATATGTCATTGTTCCATTATGATAAACCCACGATTACGCTAGAGACCTAAAACCACACCGTTAGATCATCCATGCGTTTGTAGAGAAATGATCTATTAAAATGTGATAATCAGGACAGCCGTGTCCATGCGCCATCATAGTTGTTTTTAAATTGTTGGAATTTCACTGTTTCTGTGTGTCAGGTGTATTCCAGGGCGAATGACAAGGAGCCATGTGGATGGTGGCTGGCAAAGGTTCGCATGGTCAAAGGAGAGGTAAGGACCACATGCTTTATCTCTGAAAAACGTTGTTGTTGGGTTCAATGTTGGTCCTCGGTAAAGTGAGATACTGTTGCTGAGCAGTCACCAGTTTATTTTGGAGATATGAGTTTGTTTTTCATCTCAATCATGAGTTTAAACTAGAGGTTGACCGATTAATCGGTTTGGCCGATTTATCGGCGCCAATAGGACGTTTTACAAACTATTGGTATCGGCTGAACTTGGCTCCGATAGTGGCCGATGGCTGCAGTTTTTTCCACAGCGCCATAAAGCGCTGCTCTCTCATCACTGAGGGCAGGGCTGCTCTTGGACAGAGAGAGCGAGAGGGGGGGTGAGTGCAGGCAGCAGGAGGACAGAAGTGGTCCAGATGGAAATTATAACGAGTGCAGCGACATCAGTTAGTGCAATACAACCTTCACGAGTTGTAACTTAAACAACAAAACCTCCTTGGAGGAGGTAATAACTAGCGGTTGTTCAACAAGTAGAACCGTGACTCATATTTCAGCATAAACAGCCACCGGCATGTTCGACCACGGTGCTTGTTAAGCTAACAGCGAACAGCTTAAGAACACGCTAAATGAAAGCTGTATGTAGCCGCTTTCACACTTTCATGGCAGAATATGCCGTTAAGTCCATCTGCTATTTAATCAGGGATGTCTTTATAAACGCGCCGCTTCCTCACGGACAAGTCCGCCTCAGCTCCGAGGTAAGAGTTTGTCTGAATGCAAACGGAATAAAAGTCAAAGTCCGCACTTTTGATTACTGAGGACTACTTAAAGCTCGGCTGGAACCGTAAGTTGTTTTCCTCTCATTTTTAAAGGCTATTTTTTGTCATGTGGGGGCCACGGCGAGGCGTCATGTTTAATTACCTCCACCGTCACTCCTGACTCTTCCATGAACCGGTGCCTGTTTAGTTAGTCCTGCAGTTCTAGTCCGCTCCTAACAGGTCTTGCAGGTTTGATTCCGCCACACAAACCAGTTTCAAGCTGTTCTGAAACCATCTTTCATGTAGTTACCGCTTCTAAAACTTCGTGTAGAGCAATCATCCGACCATGACGGGATCCCGCCGACATCACGTCTGTGAGGGATTTCCAGCCGCTGCTGCAGCATCATTTAAACATCAGATATTTACGTGAAAACACGTCTGATTGATGTGATGTTAGTTTGTCATGAATCTTATTTGGCAAATTCTTGTAAACTTCAGTGCTGGCTGAGACAACACCCCCCCCCCCGGATTTGGCCGATTAATCGGCTATTTTTTCCTGCTCCAAACTATCGTTATTATATCAGCCTTTAAAAATCCACTATCAGTCGACCTCTAGTTTAAACGGTCAGAAACAACGTTGCAAACGGAGAAAGTGAAGCTGCAGTGCAGGTTGAAGCTGAACATGATGATGAATTCAGTTCAACTTTATTTGAACAACACCACCACAAAGTCGTCTTCGGGCATTTTCACAGACAAAATCAGTTCAAGCCGGTCCACGAACGGTCCAGGAACACTCCACGAACGGTCCAGGCGTCCACCCGCCTGGACTGGTCGCGGTGGGGAGGGCAGCTTGTAGCCAGAGAAACCTGCTGTCAGACATGCAAGTTAAAGAGCAGCTGGCAGGTTAAGAGCAGGTTAAAGGTTTGCATGAAGCATTTTTGATGGTTAATATCAATTTTGTGTTTGTAGAAGTCCGTACATTAAAAAATGAAGAATTCGTTTAAGGACTTTCCTCTGTTATTGCTGTTCTTAGCCAGGCCTGATTCCACCATAAACTGCCGTCACCATTCTTATCAGACTTGTGGCAGATCTTAAGCCTGATATGAACCATGCTGTAAAAGTTTGCTTCAAGGTCCAAGTTCACTCCGAACAGCTGAAAGCCTGAAAAAAAAAAAGACTCTGGAGTGACCGGAGAGTCAGAACCCACCTCCCATACAGTCAGAACCCACCTCCCGGACAGTCAGAACGCACCTCCCATACAGTCAGAACCCACCTCCCGGACAGTCAGAACTCACCTCCCATAAAGTCAGAACGCACCTCCCAGACAGTCAGAACCCACCTCCCCGACAGTCAGAACCCACCTCCCGGACAGTCAGAACCCACCTCCCGGACAGTCAGAACCCACCTCCCGGACAGTCAGAACCCACCTCCCGGATAGTCAGAACCCACCTCCCGGTCAGTCAGAACGCACCTCCCGGACAGTCAGAACACACCTCCCGGACAGTCAGAACCCACCTCCCTGACAGTCAGAACCCACCTCCCGGACAGTCAGAACCCACCTCCCGGACAGTCAGAACCCACCTCCCGGACAGTCAGAACCCACCTCCCTGACAGTCAGAACCCACCTCCCGGACAGTCGGAACCCACCTCCCGGACAGTCAGAACGCACCTCTCGGACAGACAGAACTCACCTCCCGGACAGTCAGAAGGCACCTCCCGGTCAGTCAGAAGGCACCTCCCGGACAGTCAGAAGGCACCTCCCGGACAGTCAGAAGGCACCTCCCGGACAGTCAGAACCCACCTCCCGGACAGTCAGAACCCACCTCCCGGACAGTCAGAACCCACCTCCCGGACAGTCAGAAGGCACCTCCCGGACAGTCAGTCAGAAGGCACCTCCCGGTCAGTCTGTCTGAACGCACCTCCCAGTCAGTCAGTCGGAACGCACCTCCCAGTCAGTCAGTCGGAACGCACCTCCCGGACAGTCTGAAAGCACCTCCCGGTCAGTCAGTCAGAACGCACCTCCCGGTCAGTCAGAACCCACCTCCCGGTCAGTCAGAACCCACCTCCCGGTCAGTCAGAACGCACCTCCCGGACAGTCGGAACGCACCTCCCGGTCAGTCGGAACGCACCTCCCGGTCAGTCGGAACGCACCTCCCGGTCAGTCGGAACGCACCTCCCGGACAGTCATAACGCACCTCCCGGACAGTCATAACGCACCTCCCGGTCAGTCAGAACGCACCTCCCGGTCAGTCAGAACGCACCTCCCGGTCACCTCCCTTAACTACCCACTGATCTGAATCTGGTGGGTAGCAGTTCTAAGCCCTGTAGGATGGTGGCCCTCGAGGACCTGGATTAGGGATCCCTGTCCCAGATGTTTCCCTCCAGGATGACATGTGTCATGCCTTGCATCGGGTTTGACTTTCAGATGTAACCATCATTTTTCTGTATCTGTAGTTTTATGTTATAGAGTACGCTGCGTGTGACGCCACGTTAAACGAGATAGTGACACTGGAGCGGTTACGGCCGGTCAACCCCAACAAACCAGCCACCAAAAACACCTTCATTAAGATCATGCTGGATGTACCTGAAGATCTACGACAGATGTAAGATTACCACACACACATCTTTCATACTGATACTCTTCGGTGCATGTTGAGCTTGGTTAATGGAATTGCCCTGATATAGCTTCACCGACTGTTTTAGCTTTGAGAAATCCTCTGGTCCTCCCCAGGTCGTTACATGAGGTAAATGCAACTTCATATGAACAACACTTGATGTTTTACAGTGTCTTTGTTTATTAAATACAGTCTGTAGCATTCAGGGGCGCTAATGCAATGTCAAGGAGGAAAGACATCAGAAATTCAATTCAACTTTATTTGTATAGCGTCCATTCATGACAGTGTCACCTCAGGGCGCTTAAACAGACAGAAAAATTCAGGTCAGATTCATAATAGCCTGGTTAAGGAAACCAACAGAATGGATCGAATCTTGACTTGACCCGGTCCAATCCCCCATCCTGAGCAAGCATGGAGGGGGGGCAACAGTGGGAAGGAAAACACCCTTTTAACAGGGAGGAAAAACCTCCGGCAGAACCCGGCTCAGGTAGGGCGGCCATCTGCCTCGACCGGCTGGGGGGGAGATCACAGAAAGGGAGACCAACAAACACTGCAGTGTTATCCAGCCAGATCTGCTGAGAGAGGAGAACACAGTTAATGATGCAATACTGTCACAGGTTTCTACATGGAGAGACAGAGATGGTGGGAGAGGAAGAGCCCAGTGCATCATGGGAGAGAAAGAGCCCTTAGGATATATATATATAGTTTTATATACACTGCCTGGCCAAAAAAAAGTCGCCAACAAAAAAAGGTCAAACATTTAACATTTGGTTGGACCGCCTTTAGCTTTGATTGCGGCAGCATTCGCTGTGTTTCCATAAGCTTCTGCAATGTCACCAGATTTATTTCCATCCAGTGTTGCATTAATTTTTCACCAAGATCTTGCATTGATGATGGTAGAGTCTGACCGCTGCGCAAAGCCCTCTCTAGCACATCCCAAAGATTCTCAATGGGGTTCAGGTCTGGACTCTGTGGGGGGCCAATCCATGTGTGAAAATGATGTCTGATGATCCCTGAACCATCTTTCACAATCTGAGCCCGGAATAAATTCTGGCACGGTCATCTTGGAATAAACTGGCCGTGCCATCAGGAAAGAAACATCCATTGATGGAATAACCTGCTCATTCAGTATATTCAGGTATCAGCTGACCTCATTATCTGAGCTCATACTGTTGCTGAACCTGGACCTGAGCAACTGCAGCAACCCCAGATCATCACACTGCCCCCACAGGCTCATACAGTAGCACTAGGCATGATGCTGCATCACTTCATCTGCCTTTCCGGCCACATTTCTTCCTGGAAGACGATGGTCCACCATCCTTCCAGTTTTTCAGAATGCGTTGGACTGTTCTGAACCCAGTTTTAGTAGTTTCTGCATCTCCTTAGATGTTTTCACCTCTTCATGCCAATGATCTGACCCTTCTCAGACAGACTAACATCTTTTCCACGACCACGGATGTGTCTTTCCACATGGTTGTTTAGGAAATGAGAAGCAACTCATTGCACCAGTTGGGGTTAAATAACTTGTTGCAGCTGAAAGATAATCGTCCATGCAGGAATTATCAATAGGAGGCTCCGACCTGTTTGCTTAGTTAAATCCAGGTGGAGATATATATTTTTATATATATATATATATATGTATATATATATATATATATATATATATATATATATATATATATATATATACACACACACACACACACACACAAAGTTAGGGATAGTCAACTTTCGGTTATAATTTAAGGAAAATGTCAAATGTTATATCATGACTGTTGGACATTTAACTGGAACTATGATGTGGTAATTACTCCATCTCAAACAATTTATTGTTAGGTTTATTCTGACATCGTACAAAAACCCAAATATGCCAAACGTTTTGTGAGTTGTGTGTGTGTATATATTTATATATATATATATATATATATATATATATATATATATATATATATATATGTATGTATATAAAAATATATGGACTTTTCCTCCCATAATATTTGCATGAAATGTTGTTGCTCATGTGAGATTTTTACCTAAATCAGCTGGTAAGGACCTTTTTGTTCTGCCTAAATCAGCTGGTAAGGATGTTCTTGTTCCGTCCTACTTGCATCCACCCGTTCCACTTGCAGAGTTGGAGGTTTGCTTACTTGTCTCCATCCTTTCCGTCACAGGAAAGTGATTAAAGATGTGATGTTGAACGTGTTGCAGCTGACAGATTTGCTCTCCTGTTTTTCCAGGTGCTCCAAGGAGTCGGCGCACAGAGACTTTAAAAAGGCGGTGGGAGCGTTCAGTATCACCTACGACTCAGAGAAAAAGCAGCTGCTTATTCTGGTTGGTTTTATTTTAATCATATTCATGCAGCTTTCTGTCTGATGGATCATCTGGGCCTGCTTGTAGAGTTGGGCATCGTTTGAAATTTAACCATTCTGATTCCTTCTTCTGGTTCAGATTCTTGATTTTTTTTTTTTTTTTTTTTTTTACATTATAAACGTTTACGAGCTAGGGACCCTTCTAGATGAAGTAGTCTGAACTTCACTATACTTTATTTATAAGTTTATAAATTAATCTGATTGATTAATTAGACTTTGGATTTAATGAATTTATTAATTACTTTCTGGGACATTTTTGTTTCGTAATATTTTATTTATTAAAATGGATTAGGTGGACAACTAGATAAAGTCCTTACAGATATTATTATAAACTCTGCTCTATTATTGTCTGGCCAAATGCATTTAATCGCATTTGAAATTAAATTAAAAGAATGAAAAATACTTAAACCCAGAAGAAAGTTACAAAACACCTATTTAAAAAACTAAACTTTAAATAGATTTAAATTAGATTATTAAATAAACAAATCAATTCATTTAAAGTATTTCAACTAGAAAAAGTAGAAAAATAAATAGAAAATATAGCTGCAAGCAGCAATGCGGGGGTCCAAGCACATCGGCCATTGGCGAAGACCGCAGACACACGATGTCATCGCGTTAAGACAAAGGCCATAAGCCTTGATGAGAAGCTTGGCCTGTATCTGCAAAGGATTGGCGGAAATATGAGTTCATTTCCTCTTTGGCGACTTCGCCGCCTATGGTGGTTGGCTAACACGGGTAGTTTGCATCAGCAAGCAATGCAGCACCCTGCAGTACCTGCAGATACATTTTCATTTTTAACAAAAACGCATCAACAGATATGAGCAAAAACAATGTTTTGCTGATAACAGCGCCACCTAGCTATTTAATGACACTAAATTTGTTGTGTCCCCTTGGGGAGGGGTCTTGACATGTCCCACCAGGTTTTGTGTTAAGAAGTCAAACCATTGCTGAGATATGAGCCGACATCGAAATTGGCGCCTTCGCCGCCAAGTTTGATTGGTTGTAGCAAGTTAACGAAGTCGAAATTCAAAAATCCGCCAAGATAATTTTGTGCAGCTTGGTCTAAAGATAGTCTGTGCCAATTTTCATGACAATTGCACAAAATTTGTGACCCGTGACAACTTTTGAAGGTTTTTGACAAAATCCAAGATGGCGGAAAATCTATCATGACGCATTATGACGTCATAGGGTGCGTTGAACTCGGCATGATCCAAGGATTCCATAGATACCTTGTTTTTGACAATCAGACTTACAGGTCAAAAGTTACATACACAAATGTACTTACAACTTTGACCCATTGGTGACGCTAGAGCGCTTGAGGTGGTGACATGAAATTCAGCCAAATTAAATCTCTATCTGTCCTCAATCAATTTGCCAAATTTCACAACTTTTGACCATATGGTTCTATGGGCTGCCATAGACTCCCATGGCGGAAGAAAGAGGAGGAATAATAATAATATTAATAAGAAGAAAACTAACAAACACAATGGGTTTCCAGCAGCTTCGCCGCTTGGACCCCAATTATTCCAGGGCCAAATTTGATGGATTTAGAATTAAATTCACCCTTTTATGACATTTAACTGTTAAACTGGCTGTTTTCGTGTTAACTCTATTACGGGTTATAGTACTTTTAACTCGTTTAACTCGTTTAGATGGCTGCTGGGTGCCCAGCCCCCCTGCTCGGCCCTCAGTGTGCATCCCGTCCTTGGTAAGACGCATCGCGACAAGTGAAGTTTGCTGTCACTGTTTTCCAGTCGGTGAACGAGGTCACAACGAAGCGAGCGAATATGATGAGCGACATGCACTTCAGGAGCCTCCGAACTAAACTGTCGCTCATGCTGCGCAACGAGGAGGCCAGCAGGCAGCTGGAGGTACACACACACACACACGACACATAAGGCATCCATGCAGAGTCAACGGGCTTGT
This sequence comes from Atherinomorus stipes, assembly GCA_023101725.1. NCBI lineage: Eukaryota > Metazoa > Chordata > Actinopteri > Atheriniformes > Atherinidae > Atherinomorus > Atherinomorus stipes. Next base: position 26,450 of record JALJCO010014494.1, read on the forward strand.
TTGCACACACTGATTTCTCTATAGACGTCAGATAAGCTCAAGCCTGCACTGCTAAACCAAGATTTATACGTGTGTTAGGTTTTAGGACGAGCTGAGCTGCAGCATGTGCAGCGGCAGCCGTCATATGGAAATGTATATGATTCACGTCCACAATAGCAGAAGGAGAATAAAAGCCACATGATTATATCGGAATAAGATGGAGAATACCGATTGTGGAAATTTTTGGCTGTTGAAATTTCTTCTCTCACGTTTTTATTAAAGGAAAAACTGAACTGTTCAGATCTGGGGTGTACTGGGATAATCCACCACTCAGACCGTGTACCAGGATAATCCACCGCTCAGATCTGGGGTGTACCGGGATAATCCACCGCTCAGATCTGGGGTGTACCGGGATAATCCACTGCTCAGATCTGGGGTGTACCGGGATAATCCACCGCTCAGACCGGTGTACCAGGATAATCCACCGCTCAGATCTGGGGTGTACCGGGATAATCCACCGCTCAGATCTGGGGTGTACCGGGATAATCCACCGCTCAGATCTGGGGTGTACCGGGATAATCCACCGCTCAGACCGTGTACCAGGATAATCCACCGCTCAGATCTGGGGTGTACCGGGATAATCCACTGCTCAGATCTGGGGTGTACCGGGATAATCCACCGCTCAGATCTGGCGTGTACCGGGATAATCCACCGCTCTATTGTGGGGTGTACCAGGATAATCTACCGTTCAGATCTGGGGTGTACTGGGATAATCCACCACTCAGATCTGGGGTGTACCGGGATTATCCACCGCTCAGATCTGGGGTGTACTGGGATAATCCACCGCTCAGATCTGGGGTGTACCAGGATAATCCACTGCTCAGATCTGGGGTGTACTGGGATAATCCACCCCTCAGATCTGGGGTGTACCGGGATATAACCACCGCTCAGATCTGGGGTGTACCGGGATAATCCACTGCTCAGATCTGGCGTGTACCGGGATAATCCACTGCTCAGATCTGGCGTGTCCCGGGATAATCCATCGCTCAGATCTGGGGTGTACCGGGATAAACCACCGCTCAGATCTGGGGTGTACCGGGATAATCCACCGCTCAGATCCGGGGTGAACCGGAATAATCCACCGCTCAGATCTGGGGTGTACTGGGATAATCCACCGCTTAGATCTGGGATAATCCACCGCTCAGATCTGCGGTGAACCGGGATAATCCACCGCTCAGATCTGGGGTGTACCAGGATCATCCACCGCTCAGATCTGGGGTGTACTGGAATAATCCACCGCTCAGATCTGGGGTGTACTGGGATAATCCACCGCTCAGATCTGGGATAATCCACCGCTCAGATCTGGGGTGTACTGGGATAATCCACCGCTCAGATCTGGGGTGTACCGGGATAATCCACCGCTCAGATCTGGGGTGTACTGGGATAATCCACCCCTCAGATCTGGGGTGTACTGGGATAATCCACCACTCAGATCTGGAATATTCCACCGCCCAATTGTGGGGTGTACCGGGATAATCCACTGCTCAGATCTGGGGTGTACCGGGATAATCCACTGCTCAGATCTGGGGTGTACCGGGATAATCCACTGCTCAGATCTGGGGTGTACCAGGATAATCTACCGTTCAGATCTGGGGTGTACTGGGATAATCCACCGCTCAGATCTGGGGGTGTACCGGGATTATCCACCGCTCAGATCTGGGGTGTACTAGGATAATCCACCGCTCAGATCTGGGGTGTACCAGGATAATCCACTGCTCAGATCTGGGGTGTACTGGGATAATCCACCCCTCAGATCTGGGGTGTACCGGGATAAACCACCGCTCAGATCTGGGGTGTACCGGGATAATCCACTGCTCAGATCTGGCGTGTACCGGGATAATCCACTGCTCAGATCTGGGGTGTACCGGGATAATCCACCGCTCAGATCTGGGGTGTACCGGGATAATCCACCGCTCAGATCCGGGGTGAACCGGAATAATCCACCGCTCAGATCTGGGGTGTACTGGGATAATCCACCGCTTAGATCTGGGATAATCCACCGCTCAGATCTGCGGTGTACCGGGATAATCCACTGCTCAGATCTGGGGTGTACCAGGATCATCCACCGCTCAGATCTGGGGTGTACTGGAATAATCCACCGCTCAGATCTGGGGTGTACTGGGATAATCCACCGCTCAGATCTGGGATAATCCACCGCTCAGATCTGGGGTGTACTGGGATAATCCACCGCTCAGATCTGGGGTGTACCAGGATAATCCACCGCTCAGATCTGGGGTGTACTGGGATAATCCACCCCTCAGATCTGGGGTGTACTGGGATAATCCACCACTCAGATCTGGAATATTCCACCGCCCAATTGTGGGGTGTACCGGGATAATCCACTGCTCAGATCTGGGGTGTACCGGGATAATCCACTGCTCAGATCTGGGGTGTACCGGGATAATCCACTGCTCAGATCTGGGGTGTACCGGGATAATCCACTGCTCAGATCTGGGGTGTACCGGGATAATCCAGCGCTCAGATCTGTGGTGTACTGGGATAATCCACTGCTCAGATCTGGGGTGTACCTGGATAATCCACCGCTCAGATCTGGGGTAATCCACCGCTCAATTGTGGGGTGTACCAGGATAATCCACCGTTCAGATCTGGGGTGTACTGGGATAATCCACCACTCAGATCTGGGGTGTACCGGGATTATCCACCGCTCAGATCTGGGGTGTACTGGGATAATCCACCGCTCAGATCTGGGGTGTACCAGGATAATCCACCGCTCAATTGTGGGGTGTACTGGAATAATCCACCGCTCAATTGTGGGGTGTACCAGGATAATCCACCGCTCAGATCTGGGGGGAACCGGGATAATCCACCGCTCAGATCTGGGGGGAACCGGGATAATCCACCGCTCAATTGTGGGGTGTACCAGGATAATCCACCGCTTAGATCTGGGGTGTACTTGGATAATCCACCGCTCAATTGTGGGGTGTACCAGGATAATCCACTGCTCAGATCTGGGGTGAACCGGGATAATCCACCGCTCAGATTGTGGGGTATACCAGGATAATCCACTGCTCAGATCTGGGGTGAACCGGGATAATCCACCGCTCAGATCTGGGGTGTACTGGGATAATCCACCGCTCAGATCTGGGGTGAACCGGGATAATCCACCGCTCAGATCTGGGGTGAACCGGGATAATCCACCGCTCAGATCTGGGGTGTACTGGGATAATCCACCGCTCAGATCTGGGGTGAACCGGGATAATCCACCGTTAAGATCTGGGGTGTACTGGGATAATCCACCGCTCAGATCTCGGGTGTACCGGGATAATCCACCGCTCAGATCTGGGGTGAACCGGGATAATCCACCGTTAAGATCTGGGGTGTACCGGGATAATCCACCGCTTAGATCTGGGGTGTACCGGGATAATCCACCGCTCAATTGTTGGGTGTACCAGGATAATCCACTGCTCAGATCTGGGGTGTACTGGGATAATCCACAGTTAAGATCTGGGGTGTACCAGGATAATCCACCGCTCAGATCTGGGGTGTACTGGGATAATCCACCGCTCAGATCTGGGGTGTACCAGGATAATCCACCGCTCAGATCTGGGGTGTACCGGGATAATCCACCGCTCAGATCTGGGATAATCCACCGCTCAGATCTGGGGTGAACCGGGATAATCCACCGCTCAATTGTGGGGTGTACCGGGATAATCCACCGCTCAGATCTGGGGTGTACCGGGATAATCCACCGCTCAGATCTGGGGTGTACCGGGATAATCCACCGCTCAGATCTGGGGTGTACTGGGATAATCCACCGCTCAGATCTGGGGTGTACCGGGATAATCCACCGCTCAGATCTGGGGTGTACCAGGATAATCCACCGCTCAGATCTGGGGTGTACTGGGATAATCCACCGCTCAGATCTGGGGTGTACCGGGATAATCCACCGCTCAGATCTGGGGTGTACCGGGATTATCCACCGCTCAGATCTGGGGTGTACCGGGATAATCCACCGCTCAGATCTGGGGTGTACCGGGATAATCCACCGCTCAGATCTGGGATAATCCACCGCTCAGATCTGGGATAATCCACCGCTCAGATCTGGGGTGAACCGGGATAATCCACCGCTCAGATCTGGGGTGTACCGGGATAATCCACCGCTCAGATCTGGGGTGTACCAGGATAATCCACCGCTCAGATCTGGGGTGTACCGGGATAATCCACCGCTCAGATCTGGGGTGTACCAGGATAATCCACCGCTCAGATCTGGGGTGTACTGGGATAATCCACCGCTCAGATCTGGGGTGTACCGGGATAATCCACCGCTCAGATCTGGGGTGTACCGGGATAATCCACCGCTCAGATCTGGGGTGTACCGGGATAATCCACCGCTCAGATCTGGGGTGTACCGGGATAATCCACCGCTCAGATCTGGGGTGTACCGGGATAATCCACCGCTCAAAACAAAGCTGACAGGTCTTATTGGATTGGATATATTGATCTTTTTACCGGCCACGTACGTCACCGAAGTCCCGTCACGTGATCACAGAGACACGCAAGAAGGGTCTGTAGAGATGTGGAGGGCTGTGGTTGGAGCAGAGAAAGCTGGACAGTGGAAAGTGACACGTCGTCAGTGAACGCCTCTCAGCTCTTCTAGCTCCAGCTGAACTGCTTGTTTCCTGGTGAACGTCAAGTTTAACGGCAGTGAACGCCTCACAGCTCTTCTAAATCCAGCTGAGCTGCTTGTGTCCTGGTGAATGTCCAGTTTTACGGCAGTGAACGCCTCACAGCTCTTCTAAATCCAGCTGAGCTGCTTGTGTCCTGGTGAATGTCCAGTTTTACGGCAGTGAACACCTCACAGCTCTTCTAGCTCCAGCTGAGCTGCTTGTGTCCTGGTGAATGTCCAGTTTTACGGCAGTGAACACCTCACAGCTCTTCTAGCTCCAGCTGAGCTGCTTGTGTCCTGGTGAATGTCCAGTTTTACGGCAGTGAACGCCTCACAGCTCTTCTAGCTCCAGCTGAGCTGCTTGTGTCCTGGTGAATGTCCAGTTTCACGGCAGTGAACGCCCACAGCTCTTCTAGCTCCAGCTGAGCTGCTTGTTTCCTGGTGAATGTCCAGTTTCACAGCAGTGAACGCCTCACAGCTCTTCTAGCTCCAGCTGAGCTGCTTGTGTCCTGGTGAATGTCCAGTTTTACGGCAGTGAACGCCTCACAGCTCTTCTAAATCCAGCTGAGCTGCTTGTTTCCTGGTGAATGTCCAGTTTTACCGCAGTGAACGCCTCACAGCTCTTCTAGCTCCAGCTGAGCTGCTTGTTTCCTGGTGAATGTCCAGTTTCACGGCAGTGAACGCCTCACAGTTCTTCTAGCTCCAGCTGAGCTGCTTGTTTCCTGGTGAACGGCAAGTTTAACGGCAGTGAACGCCATGCAGCTCTTCTAGCTCCAGCTGAGCTGCTTGTTTCCTGGTGAATGTCCAGTTTCACGGCAGTGAACGCCTCACAGTTCTTCTAGCTCCAGCTGAGCTGCTTGTTTCCTGGTGAACGGCAAGTTTAACGGCAGTGAACGCCATGCAGCTCTTCTAGCTCCAGCTGAGCTGCTTGTGTCCTGGTGAATGTCCAGTTTTACGGCAGTGAACGCCTCACAGCTCTTCTAAATCCAGCTGAGCTGCTTGTTTCCTGGTGAATGTCCAGTTTCACGGCAGTGAACGCCTCACAGTTCTTCTAGCTCCAGCTGAGCTGCTTGTTTCCTGGTGAATGTCCAGTTTTACGGCAGTGAACGCCTCACAGCTCTTCTAGCTCCAGCTGAGCTGCTTGTTTCCTGGTGAACGGCAAGTTTAACGGCAGTGAACGCCATGCAGCTCTTCTAGCTCCAGCTGAGCTGCTTGTGTCCTGGTGAATGTCCAGTTTTACGGCAGTGAACGCCTCACAGCTCTTCTAGCTCCAGCTGAGCTGCTTGTTTCCTGGTGAACGGCAAGTTTAACGGCAGTGAACGCCTCACAGCTCTTCTAGCTCCAGCTGAGCTGCTTTCCTCCATGTCTTTTGGGTCTTTAGAGCTCCCGACAGCTGGCGTCACGGTTCCATGAACAGTTTGCAGTCCGGGACGATCTAATGGGTCTGGCCATCGGGACTCACGGGGCCAACATTCAGCAAGCACGTAAAGTTCCTGGAGTCACCAACATCGATCTGGATGAGGAGACGTGTACCTTCCACATATATGGAGAGGTAGGACGGACTCACTAAGAGCGAGCGAAGCAAGTGCGTCTGGTGTCATGCTGGTTTGTTGTGCTATTTTTAAGGACCAGGATGCCGTACGCATAGCCAGAAGTTTCTTGGAGTTTTCCGAAGATGTCATCAAAGTTCCCCGGAACTTAGTAGGTGAGAAAATGCGGATGGTGACGACGTTCTGCGCTACTTTGAGCATGAGCTGGTTTGAAAAAGTTTGAGCGACTCTGAGTGACGCTATTTTTACGGCTGCAGGGAAAGTCATCGGCAAGAACGGCAAACTGATCCAGGAAGTGGTCGATAAGTCTGGTGTGGTGAGGGTTCGCATCGAGCCCGAGAACGACAAGAAGCCCTCGGCAGCAGCTGCTGCAGCTGCAGATGAGGTCAGTGCACGTAAATCAAGCCGTTGCTATCAGACGTCCCGTAGCTGGGACATGACGGCCCATTTACCCCGTCCCCCTTCCAAGTACCTTCATGCTGCACATCTTAGGAAAGCTAAGACTCAGCTGATCTGAAAGATGTCAATCATTTCAGGCTACAATCATTACTGTAGATCCAGGAAACACTTAAGATCAGTCACAGTTTATCTTGGAAGCTGTACTGGATCCAGTCGCAGATGATGTTGCAACACAAACAATCCTTCCCGGCTGTAAAAGTAGTCCAGTAAAACAGGTGGTCCTCAACGAGTCTGTTAGCCATAATGACCCCTTCAGGTGAAAATTGCAGGATTTGAAAGGGTTAACAGCTTTGAAACAGTTGATGTTGTGCCTCTGTGCTGCAGGGAATGGTGCCGTTTGTGTTTGTGGGGACCAAGGAAAGCATCTCCAATGCCACGGTACTGCTGGACTATCACCTCAACTACCTAAAGGTTGGTGGAAGAACTACCGTACCAGCTACGTTTCTAGCTGCTACAGCAGCTGATACAGAAGCTAGAATCTGATAGGCTACCACCATCATGTGACACAGAAGCTAGAATCTGATAGGCTACCACCATCATGTGATACAGAAGCTAGAATCTGATAGGCTACCACCATCATGTGATACAGAAGCTAGAATCTGATAGGCTACCACCATCATGTGACACAGAAGCTAGAATCTGATAGGCTACCACCATCATGTGACACAGAAGCTAGAATCTGATAGGCTACCACCATCATGTGATACAGAAGCTAGAATCTGATAGGCTACCACCATCATGTGATACAGAAGCTAGAATCTGATAGGCTACCACCATCATGTGACACAGAAGCTAGAATCTGATAGGCTACCACCATCATGTGACACAGAAGCTAGAATCTGATAGGCTACCACCATCATGTGATACAGAAGCTAGAATCTGATAGGCTACCACCATCATGTGATACAGAAGCTAGAATCTGATAGGCTACCACCATCATGTGACACAGAAGCTAGAATCTGATAGGCTACCACCATCATGTGATACAGAAGCTAGAATCTGATAGGCTACCACCATCATGCGACACAGAAGCTAGAATCTGGCTGCCTTCACATTATTTCAGCCTAAAACTCTTAAAAGTGGAAACGAGTTGCATGTTTGTATCTGTACAGTGGTATCTCCTCCAAAAAAGATTTTATCTGATATTTTGTGTGTCTGGTATCAAAGTATCTAATCCAGAATATTGATAAGCTTATCCCAGGGATCATGGGGAGGGGCTCCCACTAACTTCATCCTTTTATGTTGATGTAGATTTCAACTGCAGTGACAAGTGGATGAAAAATACTTAAAGTAATAAATAAAAACTGGTTTTGCGTCCAGGAGGTGGATCAGTTGCGTCTGGAGCGTCTCCAGATTGACGAGCAGCTGCGACAGATCGGAGGAGGAGGTGGAGGAGGGGGAGCAGGATCCCGAAACCCAAAAGACAAAGCCTACGTGTTCGATAACGGCATGGGGCTGGGGATGGGCCGAGGAGCAGGAGGAGGTAAACCCTACGTAGGAGGAGGAAGAGGGGGAAGAGGACGGAGAGGGGGCGGAGCCTCGTTCGCCTCAGGTACGACTAACTTCACACGTTTTATCAAAGCTTCGTCCAATGCTGGCTTTACAACAAATGCAAAGGTTTCTTTTTTTCAACAGTTTAGTTTTTTATCATTTCAATAAAACAAAAACATTCCCTCCCTTCCTAATATACAACATTCTTGGAGGAAAAGTTAATCAATAAATTGTAAAGAAAAAAAAGTATGAAAATCCATCAAGTAATGGAATTTTTTTTTTAATTTAATCTTTATTTATCCAGGAAAAGTCCCATTGAGATTAAAAACGTCTTTTACAAAGGAGTCCTTGGCAAGAGGCAGCAACTATAAATTGTATGACATTATAAAAGATATACAATCAATAAATAATAAATAACTAAACACAGTTACAATTTAAGGAGACAGTTTCAAGTGCTCTTAGTCTGGACCTAAAAGCGTTCAAAGAAATAAGTTCAGGTAATTTCCAGTCTTTTTGCAAACAGTTCATGCAGAAGGAGCAGCGTAAGCAAAAGCCCTTTTTCCCAGTTCTTTACAGGCAAATTTGCACAATTATAAGATCATATAGAAAAGAATATTTGTGCCCGTATGTGTGAGCTTCGTCCCAGAGTAACGGTGTTCTGTCGGAGTTAAAATCTTTCTGTAGTCTCAGTCCAAGCTGCGACGTCTGTAGCCGCGAAATAAAACATCGGGGCAGGAATAAAGCTTCAGCAGCAGTTTGACCTTTGACCCTCTAGGCACCAACTCTGAGGCGTCCAACGCTTCGGAGACCGAGTCGGATCACAGAGAGGAGCTCGGCGATTGGTCGTTGGCCCCCACCGAGGAGCTGATGACGGGCGGCGGGACCCTGCCCAGACGGACGGACGGGAGGAAGAGGGCAGGCGGCGGTGGGCCGAGGGGACGAGGAGGTCGAGGAAGAGGAGGATATAAAAGTAGGTAGCAACCACTGCTGGGCTCTGCACATGAACCTTCCAGGTATCTCTGGAGCATTATGGGATGTACACGTTATCCAGGGCCAGAGACACCTCCGTAAACTTTTTAATGACCTTCTGCATGAATTTTTCTCTGCAGTTTGACAAGTGATGGTTCGTTTAGAAGATAATGAAAGGAAATGATCTTTGTTTTGGAGAAGAAAGAGGAGGAAAGTGGTTCATCGCAACTTGGAAACAAACAAGCTTTTCATCAAATAACGGGAGCGAATCAAATAATGAGATCTGAGCAGACTCTTAGAAACCAAGTTCTCTTTATTAACGTCCAGACAGTTCCCGTTAATATCAGGAAACATAAAAACAATTTCCCTTAATGGCATTTAATTTAATTTCACTGCATTTTGAACCTACAAAAAGGAGCTAAATCAAAATAAAGAAAAGAATGGAAACTTGATCAATAAAATGATGCAATGGGGAAAATGGATGCATTCAAAATAATAAAAGGTTCAAATAAAAGCCAAACGGAGCACTGAAAATGAATACATAATGGATTAAAGAGTAATAAAAAAGATATTTAAATAAATGCCAGTTAGTGATACAACAGTCTGTTACATACATCTATCCCTCATTTAAAAAGGAAAACAAAAATCTATATGTATGTATATATACACACACAGTAAGAGGGCAGTTAAAAACACAACCGATTCTTTAGAAACTCAGTTGCAGTACAGCTTCCCACCACTTGGTGGTGGTAATGAGTCAGTAGTTTAACAAACAGTAATAAGCAGAAGACAACGTCCAGCTAGCGTTTAATGAAAGTTTTGGACAAGAATTTAAAACAAGGAAGATGAAGATTAAAGCGGTCCACCCCCCCAAATGCACAATTTTTGCACTGTTGGCTTTATAACTGGAGGTAATGAATCAGAGCCGAGAGCCCAGCGTTGGTCCTGCACTGAAGCCTGTTGTAAGCGGAAAATGCTGCTGTCCTCAGGCTGGTAATCACCTTTCACTCGCCATAGAGGAATTCAGCGGTCTTCCGACCCACAGCTGGCCCTCAAGGCCCAAGCAGGGGCCCTATGGATAAGAACCACTTGTATAGATGAAATGTTTGCTGCTCCTGTTTAGGTGACGACATGCAGTGGAGCGAGTCACGACCTCGTCATGTCAGAGATCCCAAGACGAGAGGACAGGAGGACACCCTGCAGGTAATGCCGTCAGTCATCCTCTCTCAGAAATCGCACGCAGCTTCTTAGATAATCATCCAGAAGATTAAATGCAGCAGCAGCTTGGTGACATATAGAAATTCATGCTCCGCACCGCTTGTGTTACTGCTTTGACTGATTATGTAAAGCCACAGATCATATGAGTAAATCTTCACTAGTAAACCTCAGATTATTTGAACATCAGGCCATGGTTCTACTTGAACGACAGTGTAGCTTCATAAATAATTTGTACTCTTCCTTTTTTTTTTTTTTTTTAAAAGAGCATTTGATTCTAACTAATCTAAGGATGGTAATTGGGCCCGAGCACCGAAGGCGGTGCGAAGGCCTAATAAAAAGTAATCAGGTGACACCTTTGTTTTCAGAAGTTCGAGGTGCAACTGGGTTAACAGGAAAAAATAAAAACATTTGCACAACTAACGCAAGGGACATACTGCATGCGGAAGCACGGCGAAGCGTAGCTCACCGATTTCCTGGTTGACACCGCTCCATATCAGACGTAGACAGTCGGCAGCAGTCCTGCTTCTCTGCTGCACTTCTGCAGCTGATAATTCCACATCTCCTGTTCTGCTTTCATCCTACAAACCAGCAGAAAGCCACATTTCTGTGTGGGAATCCTTCCACTTGCATTTTCAATGAAGATGAAGACATGATTGACATTTAATTAGATCTAATAAACAGAGATCTGGTTTTAAAGCTTATCTGGATGTTTTACGTTGAAAATGGGTTTATTTTGATAAATTTGTCCTGTGTTCCTGCTTATTTTCCTGCCTGGCTTGACAAATTCAGCCGCAGCTCGTGCAGAAAATGTAACAGAAGCCGAAATGATTGCTCCAAGGCGCGCGCCAATTTTGGCGCTGCACACCACGGTGCACCACGCAACGCCTGATGTGGTCAACACGGTCTGTTAACATGGATGCCAAAATGAAACTGCTGTGCTTCGGCACGCTTCCGCAAGCAGTGTGACCCTCGAGTAATATGGCGATATAACGGTATATGTAAATATCATATCTGCCTGTCACACCGGTATCGCCCAGCCTGGCAAACACGGCAACTCTGAAACATAAAAAGGTAAAACTAGAAGTCATTACTGACAGCAGAGCTGCAGCAGTAACGTCCGCTGGCTTCTCCAACAGATCCGTGTGGATGGAAACAACGAGCGCAGCGTGCAGCACTCGTCAGGAGGCCGAGGAGGAGGGGCAGGGTCTTCGTCATCCCAGGGCGGCATCGGCGCCGGCGGCGAGGGTCAGCCCCGCCATCACCATCAGAGACCCATGAGGGAACGAGGGATGAAGAAAGACAAACAGGACGCTCCTGCGCTGGTGAACGGAGTTTCGTAGACCACTGGCGGACGTTCTCTTAGACACACATACACACTCAGAAACACACACACACACACATACTGGCAGGTCATCATAGACCACGGTAGAGTCTCCGTCTCCGTCTCCGGCTTCTTTTCTTTCTGTCTTTGTCAAACACATGAACACTGTTGCATCAGCGAGGGGAGTCTGAGACCGGAGGGTCTGGTATCTGCTGGTCGTTACGACCGACTGCTGTCCTCTCTGCAGGAAAACAAGTTGTACTCTCGTCACTTCGTTTTTCTCTGGACTAAAGAAGAGACATCTGACCAAACCTCTTCTCTCTTTCACTCAAGCCCCGTTTGATTCTTTCTACCATTAATCATTCGAGGAAAAGCGGAAATAAGCGAACGAATCGAGGAAATTGTAGCCGCTCTTCCTCACTGATGTACATGTAGTATTTTTACGGTGGGGTTCGTGGAGACGATCTGAAAGCACAGTGTGGGGCGGTCGCTTCAGGGTTTCAACAGGTAAAAATAATTATTTTTGGTGGCTAAAACTGAATCAAACGTTTTATGGTGAGCACGACAACACTAGTTGAAAAACCAAAACATGAAATCTTGGGAACAAGGGAAAGAAATGGGCCAGGGCTGCCCAGATAACGTCTACTCGAGGATGCAGATGTTTACAGAGGGCACTTTATGGATTATTTTTTTCTTTGAATGATTATCTGAAAGTCTAAAGTATCCTTGTTTCAAGGTGAAATGTGTGCACGAGCTCTTAAAGCAAGCTGACATGCTAATATTTGATCACCTGTGTTTTTTTCATGTTTCTGGAATGTTGTAAAGCTCAGGACATACAGATGGAGGTGCATAAATCTGAGGCACCTCTATGCAGATTAACCGAATCAAGACGAAGCAGAGCCTCCCAGAGCTTTTACGGGGGTAAAACATCATGAAGCGCTGCCTCCCAGAGCTTTTACGGGGGTAAAATATCATGAAGCGTTGCCTCCCAGAGCTTGTACGGGGGTAAAACATCATGAAGCGCTGCCTCCCAGAGCTTTTACGGGGGTAAAACATCATGAAGCGTTGCCTCCCAGAGCTTTTACGGGGGTAAAACATCATGAAGCGCTGCCTCCCAGAGCTTTTACGGGGGTAAAACATCATGAAGCGCTGCCTCCCAGAGCTTGTGGGGGGTAAAACATCATAAAGCATTGCCTCCCAGAGCTTGTTGGGGGTAAAACATCATGAAGCGCTGCCTCCCAGAGCTTTTACGGGGGTAAAACATCATGAAGCGTTGCCTCCCAGAGCTTTTACGGGGGTAAAACATCATGAAGCGTTGCCTCCCAGAGCTTGTGGGGGGTAAAACATCATGAAGCGCTGCCTCCCAGAGCTTTTACGGGGGAAAACATCATGAAGCGCTGCCTCCCAGAGCTTGTTGGGGGGTAAAACATCATGAAGCCTTGCCTCCCAGAGCTTGTTGTGTGTAAAACATCATGAAGCGCTGCCTCCCAGAGCTTGTTGGGGGTAAAACATCATGAAGCGCTGCCTCCCAGAGCTTTTACGGGGGTAAAACATCATGAAGCGCTGCCTCCCAGAGCTTGTGGGGGTAAAACATCATGAAGCGCTGCCTCCCAGAGCTTGTAGGGGGGTAAAACATCATGAAGCGCTGCCTCCCAGAGCTTTTACGGGGGGTAAAATATCATGAAGCGCTGCCTCCCAGAGCTTGTCGGGGGGGAAAACATCATGAAGCGTTGCCTCCCAGAGCTTGTCGGGGGGGAAAACATCATGAAGCGTTGCCTCCCAGAGCTTGTTGGGGGTAAAACATCATGAAGCGCTGCCTCCCAGAGCTTTTACGGGGGTAAAATATCATGAAGCGCTGCCTCCCAGAGCTTGTCGGGGGGTAAAACATCATGAAGCGTTGCCTCCCAGAGCTTGTCGGGGGGGAAAACATCATGAAGCGTTGCCTCCCAGAGCTTGTTGGGGGGAAAACATCATGAAGCGCTGCCTCCCAGAGCTTGTTGGGGGGAAAACATCATGAAGCGTTGCCTCCCAGAGCTTGTGGGGGGTAAAACATCATGAAGCGCTGCCTCCCAGAGCTTGTGGGGGGTAAAACATCATAAAGCATTGCCTCCCAGAGCTTGGCGGGGGGGAAAACATCATGAAGCGTTGCCTCCCAGAGCTTTTACGGGGTAAAACATCTTGAAGCGTTGCCTCCCAGAGCTTTTACGGGGGTAAAACATCATGAAGCGCTGCCTCCCAGAGCTTGTCGGGGGGTAAAACATCATGAAGCGTTGCCTCCCAGAGCTTGTCGGGGGGGAAGCATGAAGCGCTGCCTCCCAGAGCTTGTAGGGGGTAAAACATCATGAAGCGCTGCCTCCCAGAGCTTGTTGGGGAAAACATCATAAAGCGTTACCTCCCAGAGCTTGTGGGGGGTAAAACATCATGAAGCGCTGCCTCCCAGAGCTTGTGGGGGTAAAACATCATGAAGCGCTTCCTCCCAGAGCTTGTTGGGGGGAAAACATCATGAAGCACTGCCTCCCAGAGCTTGTGGGGGTAAAACATCATGAAGCGCTGCCTCCCAGAGTTTTTACGGGGGTAAAACATCATGAAGCGCTGCCTCCCAGAGCTTGTTGGGGGTAAAACATCATGAAGCGCTGCCTCCCAGAGCTTGTGGGGGGTAAAACATCATGAAGCGCTGCCTCCCAGAGCTTGTTGGGGGTAAAACATCATGAAGCGTTACCTCCCAGAGCTTGTTGGGGGGGAAAACATCACCAAGCGCTGCCTCCCAGAGCTTGTTGGGGGTAAAACATCATGAAGCGCTGCCTCCCAGAGCTTGTGGGGGGGAAAACATCATGAAGCGCTACCTCCCAGAGCTTGTTGGGGGGAAAACATCATGAAGCGCTGCCTCCCAGAGCTTGTGGGGGTAAAACATCATGAAGCGCTGCCTCCCAGAGCTTGTGGGGGGTAAAACATCATGAAGCGCTGCCTCCCAGAGCTTGTTGGGGGAAAAACATCATGAAGCGCTGCCTCCCAGAGCTTGTGGGGGGTAAAACATCATGAAGCGTTGCCTCCCAGAGCTTGTGGGGGGTAAAACATCATGAAGCGCTGCCTCCCAGAGCTTGTGGGGGGTAAAACATCATGAAGCGCTGCCTCCCAGAGCTTGTTGGGGGTAAAACATCATGAAGCGCTGCCTCCCAGAGCTTGTTGGGGGAAAACATCATGAAGCGCTGCCTCCCAGAGCTTGTTGGGGGGTAAAACATCATGAAGCGCTGCCTCCCAGAGCTTGTTGGGGGGGAAAACATCATGAAGCACTGCCTCCCAGAGATTGTTGGGGGGGAAAACATCATGAAGCACTGCCTCCCAGAGCTTGTTGGGGGGGGGGGAACATCATGAAGCGCTGCCTCCCAGAGCTTGTTGGGGGTAAAACATCATGAAGCGCTGCCTCCCAGAGCTTGTTGGGGGTAAAACATCATGAAGCGCTGCCTCCCAGAGCTTGTCGGGGGTAACACATCATGAAGCACTGCCTCCCAGAGCTTGTCAGGGGTAAAACATCATGAAGCGCTGCCTCCCAGAGCTTGTGGGGGGTAAAACATCATGAAGCGCTGCCTCCCAGAGCTTGTGGGGGGGTAAAACATCATGAAGCGCTGCCTCCCAGAGCTTGTTGGGGGTAAAACATCATGAAGCGCTGCCTCCCAGAGTTTTTACGGGGGTAAAACATCATGAAGCGCTGCCTCCCAGAGCTTGTTGGGGGGTAAAACATCATGAAGCGTTGCCTCCCAGAGCTTGTTGGGGGGGTAAAACATCATGAAGCACTGCCTCCCAGAGCTTGTTGGGGGGTAAAACATCGTGAAGCGCTGCCTCCCAGAGCTTTTTACGGGGGTAAAACATCATGAAGCGCTGCCTCCCAGAGTTTTTACGGGGGTAAAACATCATGAAGCGCTGCCTCCCAGAGCTTGTGGGGGTAAAACATCATGAAGCGCTGCCTCCCAGAGCTTGTGGGGGGTAAAACATCATGAAGCGCTGCCTCCCAGAGCTTGTTGGGGGGTAAAACATCATGAAGCGCTGCCTCCCAGAGCTTGTGGGGGGTAAAACATCATGAAGCGCTGCCTCCCAGAGCTTGTGGGGGGTAAAACATCATGAAGCGTTGCCTCCCAGAGCTTGTTGGGGGTAAAACATCATGAAGCGCTGCCTCCCAGAGCTTGTGGGGGGTAAAACATCATGAAGCGCTGCCTCCCAGAGCTTTTACGGGGGTAAAACATCATGAAGCGCTGCCTCCCAGAGCTTGTGGGGGGTAAAACATCATGAAGCGCTGCCTCCCAGAGCTTGTGGGGGGGAAACATCATGAAGCGCTGCCTCCCAGAGCTTGTGGGGGGTAAAACATCATGAAGCGCTGCCTCCCAGAGCTTGTTGGGGGGAAAACATCATGAAGCGCTGCCTCCCAGAGCTTGTTGGGGGTAAAACATCATGAAGCGCTGCCTGGTTTTACGGGGTAAAACATCATGAAGCGCTGCCTCCCAGAGCTTGTTGGGGGGTAAAACATCTTGAAGCGTTGCCTCCCAGAGCTTGTCGGGGGTAACACATCATGAAGCACTGCCTCCCAGAGCTTGTCAGGGGTAAAACATCATGAAGCGTTGCCTCCCAGAGCTTGTTGGGGGTAAAACATCATGAAGCACTGCCTCCCAGAGCTTGTTGGGGGGTAAAACATCATGAAGCGCTGCCTCCCAGAGCTTGTGGGGGGAAACATCATGAAGCGCTGCCTCCCAGAGCTTGTTGGGGGTAAAACATCATAAAGCGCTGCCTCCCAGAGCTTGTGGGGGGTAAAACATCATGAAGCGCTGCCTCCCAGAGCTTGTTTGGGGTAAAACATCATGAAGCGCTGCCTCCCAGAGCTTGTTGGGGGTAAAACATCATGAAGCGCTGCCTCCCAGAGCTTGTGGGGGTAAAACATCATGAAGCGCTGCCTCCCAGAGCTTTTGGGGGGTAAAACATCATGAAGCGCTGCCTCCCAGAGCTTGTGGGGGGTAAAACATCATGAAGCGCTGCCTCCCAGAGCTTTTACGGGGGTAAAACATCATGAAGCGCTGCCTCCCAGAGCTTGTGGGGGGGGTAAAACATCATGAAGCGCTGCCTCCCAGAGCTTGTTGGGGGGAAACATCATGAAGCGCTGCCTCCCAGAGCTTGTTGGGGGGTAAAACATCATGAAGCGCTGCCTCCCAGAGCTTTTACGGGGGTAAAACATCATGAAGCGCTGCCTCCCAGAGCTTGTCGGGGGTAAAACATCATGAAGCGCTGCCTCCCAGAGCTTGTGGGGGGAACATCATGAAGCGCTGCCTCCTAGAGCTTGTTGGGGGGGAAAACATCATGAAGCCTTACCTCCCAGAGCTTGTGGGGGGAAAACATCATGAAGCACTGCCTCCCAGAGCTTGTTGGGGGGTAAAACATCATGAAGCACTGCCTCCCAGAGCTTGTTGGGGGTAAAACATCATCAAGCGCTGCCTCCCAGAGCTTGTTGGGGGGCAAACATCATGAAGCACTGCCTCCCAGAGCTTGTTGGGGGGTAAAACATCATGAAGCACTGCCTCCCAGAGCTTGTTGGGGGTAAAACATCATGAAGCGCTGCCTCCCAGAGCTTGTTGGGGGAAAACATCATGAAGCACTGCCTCCCAGAGCTTGTTGGGGGTAAAACATCATCAAGCGCTGCCTCCCAGAGCTTGTTGGGGGGGGCAAACATCATGAAGCACTGCCTCCCAGAGCTTGTTGGGGGGAAAACATCATGAAGCGCTGCCTCCCAGAGCTTGTTGGGGGGAAAACATCATGAAGCACTGCCTCCCAGAGCTTGTTGGGGGTAAAACATCATCAAGCGCTGCCTCCCAGAGCTTGTTGGGGGGGCAAACATCATGAAGCACTGCCTCCCAGAGCTTGTTGGGGGTAAAACATCATGAAGCACTGCCTCCCAGAGCTTGTTGGGGGTAAAACATCATGAAGCGCTGCCTCCCAGAGCTTGTTGGGGGGAAAACATCATGAAGCGCTGCCTCCCAGAGCTTGTTGGGGGTAAAACATCATGAAGCGCTGCCTCCCAGAGTTTTTTGGGGGGGTAAAACATCATCAAGCGCTGCCTCCCAGAGCTTGTTGGGGGGTAAAACATCATCAAGCGCTGCCTCCCAGAGCTTTTACGGGGGTAAAACATCATGAAGCGCTGCCTCCCAGAGTTTTTACGGGGGTAAAACATCATGAAGCACTGCCTCCCAGAGCTTGTGGGGGTAAAACATCATGAAGCGCTGCCTCCCAGAGCTTGTTGGGGGTAAAACATCATGAAACGCTGCCTCCCAGAGTTTTTACGGGGGTAAAACATCATGAAGCGCTGCCTCCCAGAGTTTTTACGGGGGTAAAACATCATGAAGCGCTGCCTCCCAGAGCTTGTGGGGGTAAAACATCATGAAGCGCTGCCTCCCAGAGTTTTTAGGGGGTAAAACATCATGAAGCGCTGCCTCCCAGAGTTTTTATGGGGGTAAAACATCATGAAGCGCTGCCTCCCAGAGCTTGTAGGGGGGTGCAAGACGTGGTGAAGCGCCGCTGTTTATGAAGGAAATTGTTATACGAGCTGATCTTTAATTCCAGAGAACGGAATCATGACTCAGATCTGCGATGTTGACGCTGCTGACATCTTCAACCACATCTTCAGCCGTCAGCTGGAGGCATTAAACTAGATTCATTTACTTGCATTTAACCAGGCAGCTTGAGTGGACGCGGTCGAGTTAGCACGCTAGCTTTCGCTCGCAGCTTCCCGTCACCTGATCACCTGACTTCTTTCTTAATTTATGAAAGTCAAGTTAACTGTGTTTTCCAATTAGAAAGCTTTCAAGTATAAACTGTAGAGGAGTAACAGATTGTTGTCATACCTTGAAACAATAAAAAATTTGGTCTAAGTTTTACTCTTCCTGCTTTTTCAGCTCATTTTTGCTCCATGATTAAAAGTTTCTCATGTTCTGGCTGCATGTTGTGAACATGAGAACAGAGAGGGTCTGAAATCTACTTGGTGACGCCCACGTCATCATGTGCCTGTGATTTTCATGCTTCTTGTTCCTCTTTGCCACCTTGAGGCTTCTTTATGTTTGTGCCTTGGATTTATGTTCCTCCATGAATTAGGGTCATCTTAAACCCTGTTGTTAAATATTCATGAGCAGTGTGATCCTCTTGGAGAGGTTACGGCGGCAGATTCTGCTCTTCAGACAACAAAGGAACAAGTCAACTAGACTTTGAACTCCTACAAGGTCTTTTTTTATTTTCACTGACTTTGTAAAAGTTATGCATGGAAAGATCACCAGTGTCTCTGTGAAAAAGAAGAAAAGATATAAAGTCAAATTTTGGTGGCAGGAAGATGATGTTCATCATCACGTGACCCATGAGTCCAAAAATAAATGTGACTGCTGTAATGGAGATGGTTTAGAGTAGGCTGTGGATTTATGGTGACGAAGAGTAATTTTAGGACGACTTTAAAAACGTAACGTGACGGTACAGCAGAAAAAAGATCATTAAGGTTTCCTTGTGCACTTATTTTTCAAAAACTACTGCAGCACTTTTAAATACTCGTCGCTGATTCTGGATGCAGAAACTGGCTGCTGTGATCAAGCTCTTTACAGGTAACGTTCACTCGTCTGTACTGTTCGTCACAAATGTCATTTCCCTCAGATAAACATGCTATTCTGAGAAAAGAAGTAATCTAATGCTTTCTAAAAGTTTCAAATGCAACACTGACTTCTTGTCCTCCATTAACATACAAGTGTCATTGTTCCTCAGACAACTTTGGGTTTTTTGACATGTTGGTCGTTTTAGTGTGTAAACTTGGAGGGAAACCTTTTAAAGGCCGAGGATGTGTATAGCTTGGCGAAAGACTGATTTGTTAGCCTGCATTAGCATACTAGTCTAATATTTTCCTGGATTCGTTATATTTGAAAAGTTTGGTCATTATTTTGTTCTCCAAGATTTAAAAGTGGTGTTTAATTCCTCCCTGTCAGTAGGTGGTGCACTAACACTCGCTCACGTTAGCAGCATTACAGAACCGACTAACCATTAATTTACTGATGTGTGGAGGAGCAAAGCAACAACCGCCGCGGGGCTTTTGAGCCTCTTTGCTACCATCAACTCTCATCCTGCTTCGTTGTTTTGTCCGCTTGAATTTGAAAAAGGACGGAACGATGAAGATGCTAATTCTACACATAGCAATCAAGCTAGCAACTCCGGAGCTAATACAAACGGCAAAAAATCCTTCCGTTGACTTGGCACTCAGATGTAAATATTTCATTTTTGACCCCGTCAAAATTGATCAAACTTATTTATTTGCTGTAAAAACTTGGTGGTAAATTGAAGACTTTTATTCTGCACCCGTCTGGATGTTCTGTGGAGACTATTGGTGGTTATTTTGTGACGTCACGGTCTGTAGTGAACACCCCCCTCGGCGGGCAAAATACATTCCAGCTTGCCCCCTGCAGGCTGAGAACGAGCCTGAGAAAACACAGTTATGCTGCTGGAAAATAGCAGACGGGGGGGGTGTCTTTACCAGGTTTTTACCGCATTCTGTCCTAAAAAGACGTCCTGGGAAGAGAAAAGGATCAGAGGATCAGTTCTACCAAACACACCTCTGTCCCAACCGGGTACAGGAACCATGCAGCTCCTCCACCACCCCCCACCCCACATGTTCTAGCAGAGAACACGTTCTAGCAGAGAACACGTTCCAGCAGAGAACGCGTTCCAGCAGAGAACACGTTCCAGCAGAGAACACGTTCCAGCAGCAAACACGTTCCAGAAGAGAACACGTTCTAGCAGAGAACGCGTTCTAGCAGAGAACACGTTCCAGAAGAGAACACGTTCTAGCAGAGAACACGTTCTAGCAGAGAACGCGTTCTAGCAGAGAACACGTTCCAGCAGAGAACACGTTCCAGCAGAGAACACGTTCCAGAAGAGAACACGTTCTAGCAGAGAACACGTTCTAGCAGAGAACACGTTCTAGCAGAGAACACGTTCTAGCAGAGAACACGTTCTAGCAGCAAACACGTTCTAGCAGAGAACACGTTCTAGCAGAGAACACGTTCTAGCAGCAAACACGTTCTAGCAGCAAACACGTTCTAGCAGCAAACACGTTCTGGCAGAGAACACGTTCCAGAAGAGAACACGTTCTAGCAGAGAACACGTTCTAGCAGAGAACACGTTCCAGCAGAGAACGCGTTCCAGCAGAGAACACGTTCCAGCAGCAAACACGTTCCAGAAGAGAACACGTTCCAGCAGAGAACACGTTCTAGCAGAGAACACGTTCTAGCAGAGAACACGTTCCAGCAGAGAACACGTTCTAGCAGCAAACACGTTCTAGCAGAGAACACGTTCCAGAAGAGAACACGTTCTAGCAGCGAACACATTCTAGCAGAGAACACGTTCTAGCAGAGAACACGTTCTAACAGCAATCACGTTCTAGCAGCAAACACGTTCTAGCAGCAAACACGTTCTGGCAGAGAACACGTTCTGGCAGAGAACACGTTCCAGAAGAGAACACGTTCTAGCAGAGAACACGTTCTAGCAGAGAACACGTTCTAGCAGAGAAAACGTTCCAGAAGAGAACACGTTCCAGCAGAGAACACGTTCCAGAAGAGAACACGTTCTAGCACAGAACACGTTCCAGAAGAGAACACATTCTAGCAGAGAACACGTTCCAGCAGAGAACGCGTTCTAGCAGAGAACACGTTCCAGCAGCAAACGCGTTCCATTAGAGAACACGTTCCAGCAGCAAACGGGTTCTAACAGAGAACACGTTCTAGCAAAGAACACGTTCTAGCAGAGAACACGTTCTAGCAGAGAACACGTTCTGGCAGAGAACACGTTCCGGCAGAGAACACGTTCCAGAAGAGAACACGTTCCAGCAGAGAACACGTTCTAGCAGAGAAAACGTTCCAGCAGCAAATGCGTTCCAGAAGAGAACACGTTCCAGAAGAGAACACGTTCTAACAGTGAACACGTTCCAGCAGCAAACGCGTTCCAGAAGAGAACACGTTCTGGCAGAGAACACGTTCCAGCAGAGAACACGTTCTAGCAGCAAACACGTTCCAGCAGCAAAC
Source organism: Atherinomorus stipes (assembly GCA_023101725.1). Lineage (NCBI taxonomy): Eukaryota > Metazoa > Chordata > Actinopteri > Atheriniformes > Atherinidae > Atherinomorus > Atherinomorus stipes. The sequence goes on from JALJCO010014494.1 coordinate 48,206, forward strand.
GCGTTCCAGAAGAGAACACGTTCTAACAGTGAACACGTTCCAGCATCAAAAGCGTTCCAGAAGAGAACACGTTTTAGCAGAGAACACGTTCTAACAGTGAACACGTTCCAGCAGCAAACGCGTTCTAGCAGTCAACACGCTCCAGCAGCGAACACGTTCCAGCAGCAAACTCATTCCAGAAGAGAACACGTTCTAACAGTGAACACGTTCCAGCAGCAAACGGGTTCTAAAAGAGAACACGTTCCAGCAGCGTACACGTTCTAGCAGAGAACACGTTCCAGCAGCAAACACGTTCCAGCAGCAAACACGTTCTAGCAGTCAACACGCTCCAGCAGCGAACACGTTCCAGCAGCAAACGCGTTCTAGCAGAGAACACGTTCTAGCAGCGAACACGTTCTAGCAGCGAACACGTTCTAGCAGCAAACGGGTTCTAACAGCGAACACGTTCCAGCAGCGTACACGTTCTAGCAGAGAACACGTTCTAGCAGCAAACGGGTTCCAACAGCGAACACGTTCCAGCAGCAAACACGTTCTAGCAGCGAATGTGTTCTAGCAGAGAACACGTTCTAGCAGCAAACGGGTTCTAACAGCGAACACGTTAGAACACGTTCTAGCAGCGAACGTGTTCTAGCAGAGAACACGTTCCAACAGTGAACACGTTCCAGCAGCAAACGCGTTCTAGCGGCGAATGTGTTCTAGCAGAGAACACGTTCTAGCAGCAAACGAGTTCTAGCAGAGAACGAGTTCTAGCAGAGAACACGTTCTAGCAGCGAACGTGTTCTAGCAGAGAACACGTTCTAGCAGCAAACGAGTTCTAGCAGCGAACACGTTCCAGCAGCAAACGCGTTCTAGCAGCGAACACGTTCTAGCAGCGAACACGTTCCAGAAGAGAACACGTTCCAGCAGAGAACACGTTCTAGCAGAGAACACGTTCCAGAAGAGAACACGTTCCAGCAGAGAACACGTTCTAGCAGAGAAAACGTTCCAGCAGCAAATGCGTTCCAGAAGAGAACACGTTCCAACAGTGAACACGTTCTGACAGTGAACACGTTCCAGCAGCAAACGCGTTCCAGAAGAGATCACGTTCTGGCAGAGAACACGTTCCAGCAGAGAACACGTTCTAGCAGCAAACACGTTCCAGCAGCAAACGCGTTCCAGAAGAGAACACGTTCTAACAGTGAACACGTTCCAGCATCAAACGCGTTCCAGAAGAGAACACGTTCTAGCAGAGAACACGTTCTAACAGTGAACACGTTCCAGCAGCAAACGCGTTCCAGCAGCAAACGCGTTCTAGCAGCAAACGCGTTCTAGCAGTCAACACGCTCCAGCAGCGAACGCGTTCCAGAAGAGAACACGTTCTAGCAGAGAACACGTTCCAGCAGCAAACACGTTCCAGCAGCAAACACGTTCTAGCAGTCAACACGCTCCAGCAGCAAACGCGTTCCAGCAGAGAACACGTTCTAGCAGCGAACACGTTCTAGCAGCGAACACGTTCTAGCAGAGAACACGTTCTGTCAGCAAACGGGTTCTAACAGCGAACATGTTCCAGCAGCATACACGTTCTAGCAGAGAACACGTTCCAGCAGCAAACGCGTTCTAACAGTGAACACGTTCCAGCAGCAAACACGTTCTAGCAGCGAATGTGTTCTAGCAGAGAACACGTTCTAGCAGCAAACGGGTTCTAACAGCGAACACGTTAGAACACGTTCTAGCAGCGAACGTGTTCTAGCAGAGAACACGTTCTAGCAGCAAACGGGTTCTAACAGCGAACACGTTAGAACACGTTCCAGCAGCAAACGCGTTCTAGCGGCGAATGTGTTCTAGCAGAGAACACGTTCTAGCAGCAAACGAGTTCTAGCAGAGAACACGTTCTAGCAGCAAACGAGTTCTAGCAGAGAACACGTTCTAGCAGCGAACGTGTTCTAGCAGAGAACACGTTCTAGCAGCAAACGGGTTCTAACAGCGAACACGTTCCAGCAGCAAACACGTTCTAGCAGCGAATGTGTTCTAGCAGAGAACACGTTCTAGCAGCAAACGGGTTCTAACAGCGAACACGTTAGAACACGTTCTAGCAGCGAACGTGTTCTAGCAGAGAACACGTTCTAGCAGAGAACACGTTCCAACAGTGAACACGTTCCAGCAGCAAACGCGTTCTAGCGGCGAATGTGTTCTAGCAGAGAACACGTTCTAGCAGCAAACGAGTTCTAGCAGAGAACACGTTCTAGCAGCGAACGTGTACTAGCAGAGAACACGTTCTAGCAGCGAACACGTTCTAGCAGTGAACAGGTTCTAGCAGCGAACACGTTCTAGCAGCGAACATGTTCTCGCAGCGAACAGGTTCTAGCAGCGAACACGTTCCAGCATCGAACACGTTCTAGCAGCGAACACGTTCTAGCAGAGAACATGTTCGCTGCTAGAACGTGTTCTAGCAGAGAACACGTTCTAGCAGCGAACACGTTCTAGCAGTGAACACGTTCCAGCAGCAAACACGTTTCAGCAGCGAACGTGTTCCAGCATCGAACATGTTCTAGCAGAGAACACGTTCTAGCAGCGAACTGATCTAAACAACGTTTCTGTCGTCTGTCTGCTCAGAGTCGCGGCGCCGCGTCATCTTTTGCCGCCAGGCTCCCAGCAGCGCACGTGACTGAAAACTATCAATTCTTTCCTTTTTAAAGATGTTGTTTTGATGAAGGGTATTGCCTTTAAAGGAAGGAGATTAAATGTTACAGATGCACAGAACTGTTTGGCTTCAGTTATGCGTAGGTAATTTTCCCGAGACTAATTTATTTTAGGAGATTTTGGCGAGTCTTGAAAAGCTTAAAAACCTGTTTTAAGGCCAAGGATGGTTAACGCGGAGACGCTTGAAGCAGGGTTGTCACTTCCGCATTTCCACTGATGTGACGTTGAATGGATAGTTTTACTAAACAGCTGATCGAGGTGGTGAGAGAGTACGAAAATGTGAACTACACACGTGGCATTTAAGTTCAAATAAACTTTGTCAATCAAAACTACACGGACACCACCGCATGTGCAACTCCGTCCTGCCACGGACAAAGTTTATTGTAAATGTATAAACACCGGGTGAACATCGTCGCGCCCTCTTGTAGAAGAAGCTTAAGTCGATGACTAAGCGCCATTTCTGGCGTCTCACTGGACGTCGATCGCATCATCGTTTCTACATTCGCCTGCTCAGGATCAAGGTGGATAAAAGCCCGAGCATTCAGACGGACACTTAATCTTTAAGGGAAACTGTAGCAATGAAAACACACGTTCTAGTTTGTCATTGAAGCTGAAACGAACTCCCCGACAGGCTGAATGATGGGAAACGGTTGCAGATGCTTGATGGAGGCGAAATGTGCACAAGGAAACCTTACACACGTTTTTTAACGTGCCTTTACATGTGGATAGCATCGCGACTCAGTCATTTAAAACAGGGTCATTGAAAACAGAGCAGGTGTATGCCCCCCCCCCCCACCAGTGAGCCCCATGAGACCTAAGAGACGAAAAATATGAGTGGAAGTCATCAGGGAGAAAATGATCCTCTGCTTCCAGTCGCCCTCTGTCCTGGATTACAGAGATGTTGGATGTGGATTTGAATAAAAACCCAAATGCCACCAAGATTTGAGATATTCCAGGTTCTGGTTGAAGCCTCTGTGTGGTCTACAGCTGTCGCTGCGAGAAACACGCGTGACCAGCTGCACGAGTATGTTAGCATTTCAATTTTACTACGGCATCTCACCCCCCAAGCAGGAAAAGAGCACGGACGGAGGTGAAAACCGTTTTAAGTCAGGAAATGTTGAGTCACGCCGATGGAACGATGGCCGGTCTCATTCACGCCCGTCGCAGGGAGCGACATCACTCGCGCGAGTGCTGATGTACTGAAATAATCCAAGTTCTTCGTGGTATTTTATTTTTTCTGTGCACGATAAAATCCCATTTAAATCCAGGACAGAGCGACCGGGACCGGATTATTTCTCCCCGTTGACTTCATATCGTTTTCGTTTCGTAGGTCTCGTGGGGCGGAAGTAGATGGGCGTGACTTCGGCTCCGAGCTTCCTCTTCCAGTCACAGGGGAAACCTTCCAGGCGGGTTCGGACTCCTTTAACCGCCTGGTCTTCGTGGACACAAACGGCGACGTTTCTGCGCACATTCGGCAGACGTAAGTCTGCAGCGCGGCCTGATTCAGCTCACCGTTTACTCTGAACGGCTACTTCAAAATGGAAAATCCTGTTCAGTCTTACTTGTCTTAACTTTAACTTTAAATAATGAAGGTTTGCAGAAGTTGAACCAGGTCTTTCCATTGCAAGCGATCGGTACTTTTCTAGTCTTGCGATGCATGTTCATCTTTATTTTGGATTTGGAAGAACTTAACTAGATTTTGATGTTTATAAAAGTTTTCCCGTCTGCGTTACCGTCTTCATCCGTCTGAGTTCGGCTAGAGTAGAATAGCCAGAGACAAGACGACCGCCTGTAGAGTAAGTGACATCTGAACTTTTGCATTTTAGAAAATGTCAGGAAATGGTCATCTTAGACATGAATAATTTCTAGTTATGTTACCTTTTTAATAAGTACTTTTGGTATCAACTTTGCTGTTCCTGTGAGGACCTTTGCTTTGACTCGCTGTTCACTCTGCAGACGTGCTACTTTTTCTCATTCAGTGCATCGAGAGATCGGTCAGGTAAAAGAAACCTCTGTTTGTTAATATAGCTTCTACAGTATTGAGTTGCTTTGTATTGGGGGGGGGGGCATGTTGGGGGTAAAAAGAAGTTGGCATACTGTATATAATGATGTCATTATTTGTCTGAGAAAAGATTTGTACTATTGTTACAAATGTGCACTTCTCCTGATATTTTCTTTATTTGCTGTTTAATATCAAGTTAATGCTCGAGCTCTTGATAATAAACTAAACGATGTGCAGAAAAGTCGTATCCTCCATAGCGAAGCGAAATCACACACGGCTGTTATGAGTTGACATATAGTGCCGTAATTTGTTTTGAAAAAAGGAAAATATTTAATTACAGAGAGAATACAATTTTTGTCTGTTTATTTTTTGCCCTTCTTGAGAAACATGCATGAAATTTGACTGAATTGTCATTTTTATTTTTACAACAAACACATTTCAACATTGCGAATAAGCTAATTTTCTGTTTAATAGACATTTTTAATGGAAGTTTTTGTTTATAGTTAATGAAACACATTTAAAATATTCATTCAGAATATTACACTCGAAAGTTTCTCAGCCCAGATTCTTCATGACGATTCAGACTTTGTAATTTTTGCTGCTGTGGATGTTTTCTTTGTTGCCCTAAAACCATAAAAAACAGATGCGGCATTTAAAGGTGCAGTGTGCAGCAAAATCAGGTCATTGACAGAAAAATGTTTTGTATAATTAAAAACTTTGTTTCTGTTGGTATGTAATCACTTATTTTTCATTCTCTTAGAGTAAGATATTTAGGTCTGCTTACCGTGGATCCACATACATGGCAGCCGCCATATTTGTGCCATTTTTTTCCCCCACCATTTGGGATAAATAACGCCTTTTAAAAGACCATAGAAGAAGACGGTTCAGGCGCCTGATCCACTCTCAGATGAGAACATGTTCATGTCTGGAAGAGTTTTGGCCACTGAGGGCCACCGTCGTCTTTGCCACTCGATGTCAGGAATTCTCACACACATTAACCCTTTACAGCCCAGTCCAATAAAAAAGGACAGAAATTCCAGCTTTTGAATTTGAAATCTTTGAAATGCTAAAAGAGCAGTTACACTCTGGCTCGAACTAAAGATGGAAGCAGAGCGTGTTGGATGTGAAGCTGATGTGTGACCAGTAAAAGAAAAGAAAAAGGTGAAGAAGCTGTGACGTATTTAAAACAACCTGATCTCACAGAAATCTGTGAAATAAGCACGAACAGGCTTGAAGTTCGACCGCTCATTTACGTGTCCCTGACACGGAACTGAAGCACGAACAGGCTTGAAGTTCGACCGCTCATTTACGTGTCCCTGACACGGATCTGAAGCACGAACAGGCACGAACAGGCTTGAAGTTCGACCGCTCATTTACGTGTCCCTGACACGGAACTGAAGCACGAACAGGCTTGAAGTTCGAACACTCATTTACGTGTCCCTGACACGGATCTGAAGCACGAACAGGCTTGAAGTTCGAACACTCATTTACGTGTCCCTGACACGGATCTGAAGCACGAACAGGCTTGAAGTTCGAACACTCATTTACGTGTCCCTGACACGAATCTGAAGCACGAACAGGCTTGAAGTTCGAACACTCATTTACGTGTCCCTGACACGGAACTGAAGCACGAACAGGCTTGAAGTTCGACCGCTCATTTACGTGTCCCTGACACGGATCTGAAGCACGAACAGGCTTGAAGTTCGAACACTCATTTACGTGTCCCTGACACGGAACTGAAGCACGAACAGGCTTGAAGTTCGAACACTCATTTACGTGTCCCTGACACGGAACTGAAGCACGAACAGGCTTGAAGTTCGAACACTCATTTACGTGTCCCTGACACAGACTTTTCTGCTTCAGATTACGTGCCAACACGTAAAACTGTGCAATGTTCAGTCAAGAAGTCCTCCAAAAAAAATTGCACCATAAAGGTTATTGGTGCATGCAGAAAAACACGGACTATATTTACATTTTAATCATTCACTCAGTTCATATGCGATCCATGGTTTTTTGTTTCGACGTGGCCTTCATTCTTTCAGGCTGTTGGGTGGTCAGCTTTTTATCTTGGGAACAAACATTTAGTAGTCATGTCATTTTTGTACCGCTTATCCAGTTAGGGGGTTGCTGGAGTCTATCCCAGCTATTATCAGGCGAGAGGCGGGGTACACCCTGGAAGGTCGCCAGTCTGTCGCAGGGCCAACACAGAGAGACAGACAACCATTATGCTCCATTATTCCTAGGGAAATTTAGAGTGATCAATTAACCTAACATGCATGTCTTTGGACTGTGGGAGGAAGCCGGAGTACCCGGAGAGAACCCACGCATACACAGGGAGAACTGCAAACTCCACACAGGAAGGCCAAGTTGGAATTGTTCGAACCCCCTCCCCAGCCGGGAATCGAACCAGTGACCTTTTACTGTGAGGCTGCGGTGCTAACCACCACGCCACCAGCAGCCCAAACATTTAGTTACCTAGTTGACTTAACCAGACATCCGCAGTCTTGAGCGGTACTAAGAAGCTGGTTATCAACTTGGTACTCAACCAGGGTTTCCATGTGAATCAGTGCGTGAACCTGGTCCGGACCAGGTTCGGCGTTCAGCATAAGTTACCAGGGGAGATAGAACCCGATCAGAAGTGAACCAGCGTCATAGGACGAAAAACCCTGAAGTTTCCTCGATGGGAGAAAATCCAGCTTGTCGTAGGCCCCTGATCTCACAAAAACATGTGAAATGAGCACCAACAACCCTGAGTCCTACCACTCATTTACATGTCCCCACACAACTAGAGATGTACGACATGAAAATTTCACATCACAGTTATTGCGACCAAAATGATGATGATTATCATTGTTTGGTGGTATTATCAAAATTCTTGCTTAGAACAAATCAGCACCTTGTTTGAATTAAACACAGTATCTGCTCGATGCCTCTACAGGAGCAGCCGGAGTCACTGTTGCTCCATCAATATCACACTTTGCTCTGCACCAATTACACTTTCCTTAGTCACAAGCAATGACAGAGATCGTAACAACAACCGCAATTTCAGATTTTTTTTTTTTTTTTTTTTCAATTTCAATCTGAAATTGCGGTTGTTTGTTACGATCTCTGTCATTGCTTGTGACTTAAGGAAAGTGTAATTGGTGCAGAGCAAAGTGTGATATTGATGGAGCAACAGTGACTCCGGCTGCTCCTGTAGAGGCATCGAGCAGATACTTGTGTTTAATTCAAACAAGGTGCTGATTTGTTCTAAGCAAGAATTTTGATAATACCACCATAACAATGATAATCATCATCATTTTGGTCGCAATAACTGTGATATGAAATTTTCATGTCGTTACATCTCTAGTTGTGTCGGGGACATGTAAATGAGTGGTAGGACTTCAGGGTTGTTAGTGCTCATTTCACATGTTTTTGTGAGATCAGGGGCCTGTACGACGAAGCTGGATTTTCTCCCATCGAGGAAACTTCAGGGTTTTTCGTCCTATGACGCTGGTTCACTTCTGATCGGGTTCTATCTCCCTGGTAACTTATGCTGAACGCCGAACCTGGTCCGGACCAGGTTCACGCACTGATTAACATTGGAAACCCTGGTTGAGTTACCAAGTTGATAACCAGCTTCTTAGTACCGTTTATCAAGACTGCGGATGTCTGGTTAAGTCAACTAGGTAAGGGAGAGAAATCCCGGGTTTGTTAATCCGGCTTCGTCGTTCAGGCCGCTGGTTTATTTGAAGGCCACACAGACCGTCAGAACTCCGGTGAACGCTGAACTCTGCGCTGAACTCTGGTGGACGCATTTAGCAACAACCATGACGACATGAAGGATGCTTGGACGTATAAACAGTGATGCTGCTCATTCTTTCATGCAAGACTTATAAATTACTTTTCTGCTAAGTTTGGGGAAAAGCAGTCATTTCAGACCGATCAATGTTGGTAGTATTTCGAGAAATTTGCTCAAACTGAATGAGGGCTAACATGAGTGCACGAACTGATACAGCCAAGACAGACGTCCTTAGCTTTCCCACCCAGAAGAAATGTTTGTGACGCATTTTTTAGTTTAAAAAAAGTAGAAAGTTTTTTTCCCACAAGTTTCTGATTCTACAAACGTCACACCTTCACATCAGCGCTGTTGTCACACGAGGGATGAACATCTGTCCAAACTGTGGCTGTGCTTTCATTTGTTGTGATTGTGCCTCCTAATGTCAGGGTCACTACAGATGCTTTTCCTTTTTTAACTGCTGGAAACAAACCTGACTTTGGGCAGGAGATGTTTTATAGCTTTTTAATGCTTTGGTTAGATTGTTTTGAGGTATTTCTGACAACTGTAATGCTAAACTTCGACTTGTACGATGGGTTCACAAAAGAGTTGGTGCTATAAAAGATTTTTACAATTCTTATGTTTCTGGCTGTGATGTTGTGCGTTACTGTTTTCTATTAACCTGCCATGGAAACGACTAACCTGAAAATTGTGATGTTGTAGTTTATTAGAAGTAGGACTGTGCACCATTCCGGAACCCGACAGCAATGGTTCCCGGCCTGACGTCCCCCAAAAAGCACACGGGTCCCCGAGGCTTCGATTGTTCAAAGCCAGTATGATTTAGATGGAGACCATGTCACACAGAGAGAGTTGAGGTGTCTTCATTTCAGTTTTTCATCATTTGGGTGCTCTATTCACATAGAACCAGTGCTTTGGGAACCTGAAACATTTTATAAATGAGATGTGTCTGAGAAACACCACTGTACAGATGATTGTTCTTATTTTGGAAATAATTAGGCTTTATGTTGGTAATTACACTAGCTTGCCAAAAGCATTGGCTCACCTGCTGTGACTCACATCTGAGCTTCAGTAACATCATTCCTGATCTGTCGGGCGGCTGTGCTCAGGTGGAAGAGCAGTCGTCTTTACCGGAGGGTTGTGGGATCGATTCCAGGCTTCCCCAGACTACGGCCGAAGGTCCTTGGGCAAGACACTGAACCCAGTTGCCTCCCGATGTGCCTATCGGGGTGTGAATGTGTGTGTGACTGGGTGAATGTGATATGTAGTGTAAAGCGCTTTGAGCGGTTAGTATGACTGGAAAAGCACTATATAAGTACCGTCCATTTACCATATCCGTCGGGTTCAAGATGACGTTGGTCCACCTTTGCAGCTAGAACAACTTCATCTTCTGGGAAGGCTGTCCACAAGGTTTAGGAGTGTTTCTGGGAATCTTTGACCATCTTCCAGAAGCACATTTGTGAGGTCACACTGATGTTGGACCAGAAGGCCTGGCTCTCAGTCTCTGCTCTGATTCATCCCAAAGCTGTTCTATGGGGTTGAGGTCAGGACTCTGTGCAGGCCAGTCCAGTTCCTCCACACCAGACTCTGCATCCAGGTCTTCATGGACCTGCTTTGTGGTGCACAGTGGGGCCAGCTCCAAACTGGTCCCACAAAGTTGGGACATGGAATTGTCCAGAATGTCTTGGTCTTGGTCTTGGTATGCTGAAGCATTCAGAGTTCCTTTCACTGGAACTAAGGGGCCAAGCCCAGCTCCTGAAAACACCCCCACACCATAATCCCCCCTCCACCAAACTTTACACTTGGCATAGTGCAGTCAGACAAGTACCGTTGTCCTGGCAACCACCAAACCCAGAATCCTGCATCAGATTGCAGATGGAGAAGCGTGATTGGTCCTCCAGAGAACCTCCACTGCTCTAGAGTCCAGTGGCGGCTGCTTTCCACCACTGCATCCACGCTTTGCATCGCACTTGGTGATGTATGGATGGATGCAGCTGGTCGCCATGGAAACCCATTCCATGAAGCTCTCTGTCACTGTTCTTGATCTGATCTGAAGGCCACATGAAGGTTGGAGGTCTGTAGTGATTGACTCTGCAGAAAGTTGGCCACCTCTTCTCACTATGAGCTTCAGCATCACTGACCCGCTCCATCAGTTTACGTGGACGAACACTTCATGGCTGAGATGCTGTCGTTCCCAAACACTTCCATGTTCTTATAATCCAGCTGCAGCTGACTGTGGAATATTTAGGAGGAAGTTTCACCGCTGGATTGTTGCAGGTGGCATCCTATCACAGTTCCACGCTGGAATTCACTGATTCCTGAGAGCGACACATTCTTTCACATGTAGAAACAGTCTGCATGCCGAGCTGCTTCATTTATACACCTGTGGAAGTGATGGAACACCTGATTCCAGCATCTGGATGGTGAGCAAATACTTTTGGCAGTATAGTGTACCTCAACTTTGTTTCTTTGAAAGGAAAGGAGTTGGACTGCATCAGTTATGATGATACGCAGCATAAACTAAGCCTGGTTTCATCATGGGCCGGGTAGGGGGGTCCACAGCTCTTTAGTTGTTGCATGAAAGGGGTCCTCCGGTAACATAGTTCGGGAACCACTGGTTTAAAGGACCAGCTGTTTCATCCAGACAGAGACAAAAACCTTTCCTTTTTAGGAGAAATTATTTCCATGTACTGTTCCCTGGGCACTGAAACATGACCCATTGTTAAATCTAGAGATGGTAAAACATGAAGCTGAATTTTCCATTTGGTATTAATGAAGTAAAAATCATGATTGTTATAATTAAAGACATGAAACCACTGAAGACGCTGTAGTGCAAATGCCAGGCGCGTTTGTGGCGCTGTACCAGGCCTCCACCAAAATCAGACAACAGGATTTGTACCTGCGGGTCAGATGGACACGAGGCAACGGCGAGATGGTGTCAGGAAACAAGTGTTTGGATTATAATTGTGGCCTTTTCAGATTGATCCACTTCAGGACCCGGTTTAAAAAGAAACCACTTTAGCAGACACCCCTGAACTTGTCTTTGTGGTCATGATCTAAAAATCTGTCTTGGGTTCCCAGATTTTGTACATTTAAGATGTTTTGTTCCAACTTCTGCTGCACATTGAATGTGGAGCTCTGTGCAGTAGATGTGGATGACCAGACCTGATGAACCCTGATGGAGGATTTTAAAACGGTATCACGTCCTGGGAATAAGGAATCCTCTCCTGTCTCTTGCTCCAGAGATTGGAACAGATATTTTGGCATTGGCGTCGTGTAAGAACTGTTAAAATAACAGTTTTATTGGATGTTTGAGCTTTACGATAACAAAAATTTAACATGACAATTGACTTGAATATGACGACTCTGATAATATTCACAGGAGTGTTTTTTTTCCTTCATAGACGGGGAATGCTGGAGTTAATGTGGTGTGGTCGGTTTGTACTCTCTAAGGTAGCCTAACAGCGTTGTCTTACCCATCCTTCTTCACAAATCTTGACTCCCCCACCCCCAACATATTAAATGTGAGACACTAACAGAATTATGTACATGTCGAACATACGAACACACACCTGGGAGCTCGAGTTCTGGCTGGGACATCCCAGTTTGGCTCCTTTTGACCGGAACACCTGTCCATGAGCATTTTGCATCCCTCTCTCAGAAAGCCTTCAGTCATGTTGGGGCTGCGTCACGATTCGTGGACAACCAAACTAGGATATGATGACTTTAAAGTTGTGCTCATCATTGCTTGCAGTCCAGATGTCAGCAGACATTTGTTCGTAAACTGTAACATCGTAGAATATAAACTGGACATGTTGTGGGCTGTTTAACAATAAATTGCCAGAAAATGAAGACACACTGAGAATCTGTAGATACTTAAACCAGCAAAGTCAAGAAAAGCTGTAAAACCTTGTGTGCACTTCTTGGGGATTTTGGTTTGGTTTCTTATGTACATATTACTAACAACTAAGATGTTTGGGTCGACATGTCTGGTTATAGTGCAATATATTTTGTATGCAAGCGGTTTCAATAAATAAAAGTTGATCTTCCTCCAGTGGTGTCAGCTGATGCATCATTTTGAAAATCATTGTGCAACGCAGTCTCACCAAAATGTGGACCGGTCACAAAACAGCACATTTAGTTTGTTGATTATGTTTAGGTCATGATTTTATTTTCTCCAACTACCAAGCACAATTTTCAAAGTTAAAACTGATTCTCTTTCAGGGCACAAAGCAATTAAAACCTCTGAACAACAGGAAGTGCCCCATTGTTTTATTTTTTTATTTTTTGTCCAATTTGAATCTGTTAATTCTGGCTTGAAAATGTTAAAATCCAAATTTTAGTATTGGGGAAGTTTGCTTGAACTTAAAGGTATGTTGGTAACTTTTGACCAAACACCAGCCTAATGTAAGAAAAAATAATGATTTTTGGGGTCAATATGCAGCATTGGCACATGTTGGTGCTCGGAGGAGGCTGCCCTCCTCTAAAAGCAAATGTTTGCTGTGTCTCATTTGGAAATCAACGCACTTTGAAGTGCACAGACTTCATAGGCTACAGAGTGTGCTACGGAGTCTGTGCACTTAGAAGCAGCCTTCAGAAATGATAGGCTGTTGAAATGCGACATGCTAGTCGACGAGAATTTCCCTGTCATGGCGACAGCGACCAGCCACCTGGTTACCGCTGCGAGCCAAGGAGGGGACCTGACAGCCTGAGGCCTCGGTCTGTGTCGTCCTCAGCGTCACGCCGGCGACTGCGAACCGCATCCACGAGAAGACGGTCTACCTCACCAGTTCAGTCCAGTTGGGCCTCGGCAGCAGTGGCTCCCAGTCCTTATCAATCCACTGCGGCCGCTGGCGGGAACAACGACCGACAGCCGTCTACCAGCATCCAGGCCCCCTCAGCCCCAGCCAGGAACGAGGCAGCAGCGCTCCCCGAGACGCTTCCTCGTAGCCAACCAACCCGGCCTTCCTATCCACCTCCTCTCATCCCACCAACAAGACCCTCATTCAAGGTGACTCCGTGGTAAGAATGGTACGTTTCTTCAACACGATCTCACACTGCTTTCCTGAGGCCACCGTGCCGTCCTTTTAGACAAACTCCCAGGTTTGCTGCGCACTCTCCCATCAACAGTCCAAAGTGACAAAGCTAGATTTTATGGATCTCTTTAGGGATTTAAAAAAAAACAGCGGCAAATCCGTTTTTATTAGTGGTCCCAAACCCCCCGCTCTAAACCGTGGATTGGAGCGTTTTAGCAGGCTGCTCGGACTCAACACTTGGCTTCAACACACCTGTAAAGCCTTCAACATTGATTTTGTTGACAACTTCAATCTGTTCTGGAATCGGCCCTCATTTTACCAATCCGATGGTTCGCACCCAAATCAGTTGGGTTTATTTGTACCAGCAAACAACTTAAAATACTCAATACAATCAGCTGCACATTCATGACTGTTTACATCACACACCATCGCACCCCGTTCTACTTCTGCACCACCACAGCCAGTACACAACCCCCCATCACTCATTTGCTCCCCATCTGGCCCCCCATGGTTGGTACACTGCCCGACCAGTCCACACCATCCTAATACCAGGACAGTATAGACAGACCTTTATCACTGATCCCCATCATAATTACACACAGGAAAAACCACAGACGGACCACCAGGACAAACCGGACTCTAAGATAAGTTGACAGTCCGGTTTTCAAACTCCAAAAGAAAACTTGTGATGCGACTACTGTCCTTGCTGAGGCCTCACCGCCTGGTTTTAACTTTGCTTTTTCCACAAGAAGTAGCAAAAGGGAGGGGGCACTGCTACAATAACATCCACAACTCATGCCACCAAACCAGCCTCATTTAATCATTATGACACCTTTGAACATCATGGAATTGTTCTTAGCAGTCCCCCAATTTTGACTGTCACTATTTACAGACCCCCCCCCCCCCCAAAAAAAAAATACGCACAGCTTTTATCAGTTAATTTTTCAGAATTCCTGTCAATCATTCGTAGTTCCTATGCTGCCAGGGATGATCTAAATTCTGATTTTACACTGGAGGAAATAATCTCTGCAATTACGTTGTTTCCATCGGGCAAAGCAGGCCCGATGGCTTCGGAGTGCAAATTTTATAAAAAAAAAATTCCAACATTCTTGCTCCACTACTTGTTAGAATGATTACTGATTCAAAGAGGGAAAAAACCCTACCCAAAACACTCTATGAGGCTAACACTTCCCTCATCTTGAAGAAAAATAGAGAAGAAACAGACCCGGCCAGCTACATTGCACTCCAGAATTTCGATAGGAAAATAACTAAAATGCTAGCTGTTAGGTTAAATAAACACCTGTCACCCATCATTCACCCTGACCAGACAGGGTTCATCCCTGGCAGATACACTTTTTCCAACGCGAGACGTCTGCTCAGCACTAAATATGCCAACCATACAGAGACCGACGGAGCAGCAATTAATGCTATTAGATCAAACTTTTTATCACAACAAAATGTCAGTTTTAACAGATCTGAAGCATTGGTTCTACCTGAGGAAACACTGGAGAGTTTTGTCCTGGTTGATGCGCAGATGCTTGGTCGAGTTTTCTCCCAGCTGAACCCAACAACCTGCCTTTTAGACCCCATTCCCACATCGCTTTTAAAGACGTTTTATGGTTTCTTTGAATCAGAGCTTTTAAATATTGTAAATTGCTCTCTTCAGATGGGTGTCTTCCCATCTGCCTGTAAAACGGCGGTGGTGAGGCCCCTTCTGAAGAAGAGCAATTTAGATCCCAACATCTTTGATAATTACAGACCTGTATCCAACTTACCGTTTTTAAGTAAAATCATTGGTCAAAGTTGTTTTTATTCAATTACACGAGTTTTTAAATAAACACAACATTTTAGAAAAGTATCAATCTGGTTTTAGGACAAACCACAGTACTGAGACGGCCCTTTTAAAGATTGTTAACGACCTTAGATGGAACTTGGACTCTAAAAAACTTTCTGTCCTCATTCTACTGGATCTTAGTGCTGCATTCGATACAGTAGACCACCAGATTCTATTAAACAGACTGAGAAGTCTGGTGGGCCTCTCAGGTACTGTTTTAAAATGGTTTTACTCCTATCTCTCAGATCGACAATTTTTAGTAAGTATGGATACATGCTCCTCAGAAATCCATAAAATGAAGTGTGGGGTTCCCCAAGGATCAATTTTAGGCCCGATACTTTTTAACCTGTACATGTTGCCACTTGGGGACGTCATCAGGAGACACGGCATTGACTTTCACAGCTATGCTGATGATACCCAGCTTTACATCGCCGTGTCTCCTGATGACCTGGAGCCAGTTAACAGCTATGCTGATGACACCCAGCTTTACATTGCCGTGTCTCCTGATGACCTGGAGCCAGTTAACAGCTATGCTGATGACACCCAGCTTTACATCGCCGTGTCTCCTGATGACCTGGAGCCAGTTAACAGCTATGCTGATGACACCCAGCTTTACATCGCCGTGTCTCCTGATGACCTGGAGCCAGTTAACAGCTATGCTGATGATACCCAGCTTTACATCGCCGTGTTTCCTGATGACCTGGAGCCAGTTAAAACCCTTTTAAACTGTATTTTAGATATAAAGTCATGGATGGCAGAGAACTTCTTACAGCTCAACCAGGACAAAACTGAAGTTTTAATCATCGGTCCTGAAGACAAGAGAGAGATCATTTTACCTAAATTGCAGAATTTTAATCCTTCTCAGTGTGTGAGAAACTTGGGTGTTCTTTTTGACTCTGAGCTGAATTTTATTCCACACATCAGAAATGTCACAAAGACAGGTTTTTATCATCTTAAAAAATATCGCCAGAGTCCGCCCATTTCTCTCTCTTGCCAGCACGGAGGTGCTGATGCATGCTTTTATTTCCAGTAGAATAGACTACTGTAATGTCCTGCTCTCTGGTCTTCCTAAAAAGTCTGTTTCCAGCTTACAGTTATTGCAGAACTCGGCAGCACGAGTTCTGACGAGGACCAGAGGGCGGGAACACATAACACCAGTTTTAAAATCGCTGCATTGGCTCCCCGTGCGTTTCAGGATCGACTTTAAGGTTCTCTTAGTGGTTTATAAATGTCTTAATGGTCTTGGGCCCTCTTATTTATCTGACCTGCTTTTAAACTATGAACCCTCGCGGACCCTGAGGTCCTCTGGTACCGGCCTTTTAATTGTTCCCCAGGTGAGAACTAAAACTCACGGCGAGGCCTCATTCCACCACTACGGTCCTCATCTGTGGAACAGCCTGCCAGAGAACCTCAGGGCTGCAGAGACTGTTGATGTTTTTAAGAAGAGGCTCAAGACCTTTTTAACTTAGCTTTTTGATTTTATTTAATTTTACTTATTTTACTCTATTATTTATTTATTTTTCATGTTATCTTTAAGTTATTTTAGATTTTATTGACTTGTTTAGCACATAATTTTATGAATACCTACTTATTTTTCTATGTTGCTCTTATCTGTTCTCTTGTTTTATCTGTTTTAACATTTTAACACCAGTGTTTCCTCATGGGGATCCTTCACTCTGGGAGCTTTGCCTACATGGTCTGGAGGGAGCTGGTGGGGGGCTGCCCTTGTCCTGGTGGCTGGGGCCCCGCACTGCAGCCCTCTCACTGTGGTGTGGACCCCGGCCTGCCCTGATCTGGTTGGCTCCTGCAGGGGCGCCCTCTAGGACCGTGTCTGGCTCCTGGAGTGAACGGATCCCCAAGATATCGCTTCCTCACAGTAGGTCAAGCCAGATGTTTATTATGCTTAGTGTGGGTGGGTGTGGGGGGTGTGTGCGTGTGTGTGTTTGTGGGTGGGTGTGCAAATGTTTATAGTTTCGTGTGCTGTGTTTTGTGCTTGGGTGTGTGAAGGGCTGTTTTTATTTTAAAAATGTG
>JALJCO010014495.1:0-38049 GCA_023101725.1 Atherinomorus stipes
GGAGGGAGAGAGGCTGGAGGAGATGGAGGAGAGACCAGAGGAGGTAGAGGAAGTGAGGCTGGAGGAGATGGGAAAGAAGGAGAAGCTGAAAAAGAGGCTGAAGACTCACAGGTGAGGTTTAATAATGTAGGATGTGTTAGCCATGAGAGTCAGCACTATGACAGATCAAATCAAATGTATTTATAAAGCTCTTTTCATGCAAAGCAACTAGGGATGGGCATTAGCGATCATCTTTTTGATTGATTGTTGGGAGAGTAATGATAGGAACTCTTCGAAAATGCCTCCATTTCGTTCATTTGTTACTTTAACCTGTAACCTCTGCATGACGTGAAATTATATTGCTAATGCAAAATACTAAGTTTCAAGAGTGCTGCCTTGGAGCACTTTTGTGTCCCCACCAATTTAAAAATCAAACCTACTCCCTTGCCTAGAAGTAGTTTCAGGGTTAGTGACATTTCAGGCTACAACATTGATAAAAATAAATCCTCAATTTTATTATTGAACACTGAAGACTGAATTAATCCAACCTCAGAGGCGTTACAATTTAACGTTTACGCAATTCGAATATTTAGGAAAACAGATTTTGCCAGACCACAAAATGAAAAAAAAATTATAATCCCATAATGACAGAAATAGGCGACTCTATTGACAGGTGGATTACATTGCCAATATCGATGATTAGAGGAGTAAATGTAACAAAAATGAACATATTACCAAAATTTTTATATATATTACAGAATGTTGCCCTTCTGCCTCCTCACAGGCTTTTTGCACAAATTAAAAATGATTAAATCAGTGTACTTGGAGAAATAGAAGGTCCAGACTTCGACTGACCCTGCTTTACCCAACATATGATCACGGAGGTTTGAGATGTCCACATTTTCAGCTGTACTATTGTTCAGCACAGATGAGCTCTATGGCATTTTATTACTCTGCAGACCCACCACACTGGGTCGACATGGAATCACAAGAACTAAAGGTGACTCTTCCCTCGCATTTATATTCCAACTCAATCAAATAACTGCTAAACATAACAGAAAAAACAAATCTCAAAAACATGACTAGAGTATGGAGAGATGTTAAACTGTTGGATGATTCATGCACACTTTCTCAATTCAGTTCGGTTTGGGGTAACAAGATGTTCACACCTGGTAAAACTGATCCTGTCTTTAAATTATGGTACAATTATGGTATAAAAGTAATCAAAGATCTGCATCTACCAGACTCAGACGTTTTAATGAATTTTCAAGAACTTCAAAACAAATTCCACCTCAACAAAAGTAGTTTTTTTTAGATACCTCTAAATCAGGAATATCATAAGAGTAAAACAGCACAGTCTGTCAAAACCGTCCCAAGCAACATCAGAGAAAATGCTGATAAAAGGTGGTCAAAAAAAGGTTTCATTTCAGATTTTTATAATTTAATGATTTCTCAAGTTTCTGAGGGTTCCAGTGACAGACTTATGGCCTGGAACATGATTTATCTTTAGATCTGTGAGAAGATTGGCAAAACGCATGTTCTCTGGCTCATACTATTACTAAAGCAACCCTTACCGATGTTGCATTCTTACACTATTTTTTTAATAGGGTAAAGTGCTATGAATGAGGTGATGGAACTCTGAAAAACAAGAAAGACTCACCATTAATCAAAATAAAATTTTATTCCAATCTCTAAATATTCAATGAAAACTGCAACCAATCCTTGAAGAGGGGTGCACCCCTAGGATTGGCCGAGGGACCTGCCTGTCAGAAGCTTTGCTTCTGCATTGGGAAGCAGAGAGAATGAAGGGGTGGGTCTTAGGAGTCTGTTTATATTCAAATAATCTTGCTGTGCTTTCTGAAATGCAAGATCTGTAAAGGTTGCTTTAATACCAATCTTCGCTTAATACAGTTTAAATGGTTGATGCGAGTTTATATCACACCTGTAAATATTCACAGATGCAATGCAAATATACCTGATCTTTGACCAAAATGTAATGAGGAAAAAGGTACTTTAGTACATTGCATGTGGAAATGTGGCAAAATACCACTTTTTTGGAAAGAGTTCAAGGCTGTAATGGAAAAGATTCTTTCTAAGGAAGTGATAACGGACTCGAAGCTCATCTGTTTGGTCTTTATCCCAAAAGACAACTATACAAACAGTGAACGGACGCTTTTGGATCTTGGTCTGCTAAATGCGAAACGGTGGATTTCTCTTTCCAGGAAGAAATCACATTGACCAACACTGGACAAATGGATGAGCTCTGACGTCACCGGGTTGGTTAGTCCTGCGTTCCTGAATGAGAGTCCTCTGGTCCGGTTCACAATTATAAAGATAACAGCTGAATGACGGAGACTGGTGAGCCAAAGGAGAAAAAAAGACAAAAGGGGAACCACTACTGTATCCTCCTGGTCTTAAAGCAAGTTTTCCAAAGTTTACGCTGAAGACAGAACAGTTAACAACCTCCATCTGAACCAGAAACCGGTCCTGCTGCTGCTGGAACCTCCCTGACTCCAGATCAGCAGGTGAGAATTTTCTAGAGAAAATGAGGAAAATGATCAGGAGACCTGGAGTCTGGTAGCTAAAGATCCTCAGACGAAAGCCTGAAGCTGCTCTGAGTCTTTTAATATCACAGCCGGAGACATCCACTCACGACCAGTCTGCAGCATCAGTCTGTACCAACATCAGTCTGTACCAACATCAGTACGTACCAGCATCAGTACGTACCAGCACAATTACGGTACCAGCATAAATACGTACCAGCATCAGTACGTACCAGCATCAGTACGTACCAGCATCACAACGTACCAGCATCATTACATACCGGCATCAATACGTACCAGCATCAGTACGTACCAGCATCAGTATGTACCAGCATCAGTACGCACCAGCATCAGTCTGTACCAGCATCACAACGTACCGGCATCATTACATACCGGCATCAATACGTACCAGCACCAGTCCGTACCAGCATCAGTACGTACCAGCATCAGTCCGTACATACATCATTAAGTACATACATCATTAAGTACATACATCATTACGTACCAGCATCATTACGTACCAGCATCAGAACGTACCAGCATCAGAACGTACCAGCATCAGTCCGTACCAGCATCAGTCCGTACCAGCATCAGTACGAACCAGCATCATAACATACCAGCATCATAACGTACCAGCATCATTACGTACCAGCATCAGTCCGTACCAGCACCATTACGGTACCAGCATAAATACGTACCAGCATCAGTACGTACCAGCATCAGTCCGTACCAGCATCACAACGTACCAGCATCATTACATACCGGCATCAATACGTACCAGCACCAGTCCGTACCAGCATCAGTCTGTACCAGCATCAGTCCGTACATACATCATTACATACCAGCATCAGTCCGTACCAGCATCAGTCCGTACCAGCATCAGTCCGTACCAGCATCAGTACGAACCAGCATCATTACGTACCAGCATCAGAACGTACCAGCATCAGAACGTACCAGCATCAGTCCGTACCAGCATCAGTACGTACCAGCATCATTACATACCGGCATCAATACGTACCAGCACCAGTCCGTACCAGCATCAGTCTGTACCAGCATCAGTCCGTACATACATCAAGTACATACATCATTACGTACCAGCATCAGAACGTACCAGCATCAGTCCGTACCAGCATCAGAACGTACCAGCATCAGAACGAACCAGCATCATTACGTACCAGCATCAGTCCATACCAGCATCAGTCCGTACCAGCATCAGTCCGTACCAGCATCAGTCCGAACCAGCATCAGTCCGAACCAGCATCAGTCCGAACCAGCATCAATCTGAACCAGCATCAGTACGTACCAGCATCAGTACGAACCAGCACCATTACATAGCAGCATCAGTACGTACCAGCATCAATATGTACCAGCATCAGTCTGTACCAGCATCATTACATACCAGCATCAGTCTGTACCAGCATCAGTCCGAACCAGCACCAGTACATACCAGCATCAGTAGGTACCGGCATAAGTCTGTACCAGCATCAATAGTACAAGCATCAATAGTACAAGCATCAGTCTGTACCAGCATCAGTCCGTACCAGCATCAATAGTACCAGCATCAATAGTACAAGCATCAGTATGTACAAGCATCAATAGTACAAGCATCAGTATGTACCAGCATCAGTCTGTACCAGCATCAGAACGTACCAGCATCAAAAGTAAGAGCATCAGTATGTACCAGCATCAGTATGTACCAGCATCAATACGTACCAGCATCACTAGAACAAACATCAGTATGTAGCAGCATCAGTACGTAGCAGCATCAGTATGTACCAGCATCAGTATGTACCAGCATCAATACGTACAAGCATCTTTACACACCAGTATCACACTGTACCAGCATCAGTACGTACCAGTATCAGTACGTACCAGCATCAATCTGTACCGGCATCGGTCTGTAGTCACATAAGCGGCATCAGTCTGTACAAGCATCAGTATGTAAGCATCAGTGCATCAGTACATACCAGCATCAGTCCGTACCAGCATCAGTATGTAGCAGCATCAGTTCATACAAGCATCTTTACACACCAGCAATAGTCTGTACCAGCATCAGTACTTACCAGCATCAGTCTGTACCGCATCTGTACCGGCATCAGTATGTAGCAGCATCAGTACAAACCAGCATCAGTCTGTACCAGCATTAGTACAAAGCAGCATCAGTACAAACCAGCATCAGTACATACCAACATCAGTACGTACCAGCGTCAATCTTTACCAGCATCAGTACGTACCAGCATCAGTACGTACAAGCATCAGTCTGTACCAGCATCAGTACGTACCAGCATCAGTACGTAGCCGCATCAGTACGTACGCCGCATCAGTACGTACCAGAATCAGTCTGTACCAGCATTAGTCTGTACAAGCATCAGTATGTAGCAGCATCAGTACATACCAGCGTCAGTCCGTACCAGCATCAGTCCGTACCAGCATCAGTACGTACCGGCATCAGTCTGTTAAGGCATCAGTATGTACCAGCATCAGTACATACCAGCATCAGTACGTACCAGCATCAGTACGTACCAGCATCAGTACGTTCCAGCATCAGTACGTTCCAGCATCAGTACGTACCAGCATCAGTACGTACCGGCATCAGTACGTACCGGCATCAGTACGTACCGGCATCAGTACGTACCAGCATCAGTACGTACCAGCATCAGTACGTACAAGCACCTTACACACCAGCATCAGTACGTAGCAGCATCAGTACGTACCAGCATCAGTACGTAGCAGCATCAGTCTGTACCAGCATCAGTCCGTACCATCATCAGTCTGTACCAGCAGAAGTACGTAGCAGTAGAATATATACAAGTTAAATCCATATTCCACACTGTTAAATCCATATTCTACTCTGTTTGATATATATTCCACACTGTTAAATCCATATTCCACACTGTTTGATCCATATTCCACAGTTAAATCCATATTCCACACCGTTTGATCCATATTCCACACTGTTAAATCCATATTCCACACTGTCAGATCCATATTCCACACAGTTTGATCCATATTCCACACTTTTTGATCCATATTCCACACCGTTTGATCCGTATTCCACACCGTTTGATCCGTATTCCACACCGTTTGATCCATGTTCTACACTGTTAAATCCATATTCCACACCATTTGATCCATATTCCACACTGTTAAATCCATATTCCACACCGTTTGATCCATATTCCACACTGTTAAATCAATATTCCACACCATTTGATCCATATTCCACACTTTTTGATCCATATTCCACACTTTTTGATCCATATTCCACACCGTTTGATCCGTATTCCACACCGTTTGATCCGTATTCCACACCGTTTGATCCATGTTCTACACTGTTAAATCCATATTCCACACCATTTGATCCGTATTCCACACTGTTAAATCCATATTCCATACCGCTTGATCCATATTCCACACTGTTAAATCCATATTCCACACCGTTTGATCCATATTCCACACTGTTAAATCCATATTCCACACTGTTAAATCCATATTCCACACTGTTAAATCCATATTCCACACTGTTAAATCCATATTTCACACTGTTAAATCCATATTCCACACTGTTAAATCCATATTCCACACCGTTTGATCCATATTCCACACTTTTTGATCCATATTCCACACCGTTTGATCCATATTCCACACCGTTTGATCCATATTCCACACTTTTTGATCCATATTCCACACCGTTTGATCCGTATTCCACACCGTTTGATCCATATTCCACACTTTTTGATCCATATTCCACACTGTTAAATCCATATTCCACACCGTTTGATCCATGTTCCACACTGTTAAAACCATATTCCACACAGTTTGATCCATACTCCACACTTTTTGATCCATACTCCACACCGTTTGAATCTTATATATAAGATAAGATATAACCGAGCAGCAGCTGTCTGACCAATGTGATAAAGGAGACATCCTCATGTAATCGAGCAGAAGCTGTCTGTCCATACAGCAGCTGTATGACCGATGCGATGAAGGAGACGTCCTCATATAACCGAGCAGCAGCTGTCTGTCCATACAGCAGCTGTATGACCGATGCGATGGAGACGTCCTCATATAACCGAGCAGCAGCTGTCTGTCCGTACAGCAGCTGTCTGACCAATGCGATAAAGGAGACGTCCTCATATAACCGAGCAGCAGCTGTCTGTCCGTACAGCAGCTGTCTGACCAATGCGATAAAGGAGACGTCCTCATTTTACTGGGCAGCAGCTGTCTGTCCGTACAGCAGCTGTCTGACCAATGTGATAAAGGAGACGTCCTCATATAACCGAGCAGAAGCCGTCTGTCCATACAGCAGCTGTATGACTGATGTGATGAAGGAGTGTGGTGTGGAATATGGATTTAACAGTGTGGAACATGGATCAAACGGTGTGGAATATGGATTTAACAGTGTGGAATATGGATCAAACGGTGTGGAATATGGATCAAACAGTGTGGAATACGGATCAAACAGTGTGGAATACGGATCAAACAGTGTGGAATATGGATCAAAAACTGTGGAATATGGATCAAACTGTGTGGAATATGGATTTAAGAGTGTGGAATATAGATCAAACAGTGTGGAATATGGATTTAACAGTGTGGAACATAGATCAAACAGTGTGGAATATGGATCAAACGGTGCGGAATATGGATTCAACAGTGTGGAATATGGATCAAACGGTGTGGAATATGGATTTAACAGTGTAGAATATGGATCAAGCGGTGTGGAATATGGATCAAACAGTGTGGAATATGGATCAAACAGTGTGGAATATGGATTTAACAGTGTGGAATATGGATTTAACAGTGTGGAATATGGATCAAACGATATGGAATATGGATTTAACAGTGTGGAATATATATCAAACTGTGTGGAATATGGATTTAACAGTGTAGAACATGGATCAAGCGGTGTGGAATATGGATTTAGCAGTGTGGGTATGGATCAAACGGTGTGGAATATGGAATTAACAGTGTGGAATATGGATCAAACGATATGGAATATGGATTTAACAGTGTGGAATGTATATCAAACGGTGTGGAATATGAATTTAACAGTGTGGAATATGGATCAAATGGTGTGGAATATGGATTTAACAGTGTAGAACATGGATCAAGCGGTGTGGAATATGGATTTAACAGTGTGGAATATGGATCAAACAGTGTGGAATATGGATCAAACAGTGTGGAACATGGATCAAACGGTGTGGAATATGGATTTAACAGTGTGGAATATGGATTTAACTGTGGAATATGGTTTAAACGGTGTGGAATAATGATTTAACAGTGTGGAATATGGATTTAACAGTGTGGAATATGGATTTAACAGTGTGGAACATGGATCAAACGGTGTGGAGTATGGATTTAACAGTGTGGAATATGGATTTAACATTGTGGAACATGGATCAAACGGTGTGGAGTATGGATTTAACAGTGTGGAATATGGATTTAACATTGTGGAATACGGATCAAACGGTGTGGAATATGGATCAAACGGTGTGGAATATGTATTTATCAGTGTGGAATATGGATCAAACGGTGTGGAATATGGATTCAACAGTGTGGAATATGGATCAAACAGTGTGGAATATGGATCAAACAGTGTGGAATATGGATCAAACAGTGTGGAATATGGATCAAACAGTGTGGAATATGGATCAAACGGTGTGGAATATGGATCAAACGGTGTGGAATATGGATCAAACGGTGTGGAATATGGATTTTAAGAGTGTGGAATATAGATCAAACAGTGTGGAATATGGATTTAACAGTGTGGAACATAGATCTAACAGTGTGGAATATGGATCAAACGGTGCGGAATATGGATTCAACAGTGTGGAATATGGATCAAACGGTGTGGAATATGGATTTAACAGTGTAGAATATGGATCAAACGGTGTGGAATATGGATCAAACAGTGTGGAATATGGATTTAACAGTGTGGAATATGGATCAAACGATATGGAATATGGATTTAACAGTGTGGAATATATATCAAACTGTGTGGAATATGGATTTAACAGTGTAGAACATGGATCAAAAGGTGTGGAATATGGATTTAACAGTGTGGAGTATGGATCAAACGGTGTGGAATATGGATTTAACAGTGTGGAATATGGATCAAACGATATGGAATATGGATTTAACAGTGTGGAATGTATATCAAACGGTGTGGAATATGAATTTAACAGTGTGGAATATGGATCAAATGGTGTGGAATATGGATTTAACAGTGTAGAACGTGGATCAAACCGTGTGGAATATGGATTTAACAGTGTGGAATATGGATTTAACACTGTGGAATATGGATCAAACAGTGTGGAATATGGATCAAACAGTGTGGAACATGGATCAAACGGTGTGGAATATGGATTTAACAGTGTGGAATATGGATCAAACGGTGTGGAATATGGATTTAACTGTGGAATATGGTTTAAACGGTGTGGAATAATGATTTAACAGTGTGGAATATGGATTTTACAGTGTGGAATATGGATTTAACAGTGTGGAACATGGATCAAACGGTGTGGAGTATGGATTTAACAGTGTGGAATATGGATTTAACATTGTGGAACATGGATCAAACGGTGTGGAGTATGGATTTAACAGTGTGGAATATGGATTTAACATTGTGGAATACGGATCAAACGGTGTGGAATATGGATCAAACGGTGTGGAATATGTATTTATCAGTGTGGAATATGGATCAAACGGTGTGGAATATGGATTCAACAGTGTGGAATATGGATCAAACAGTGGCGAATATGGATCAAACAGTGTGGAATATGGATCAAACAGTGTGGAATATGGATCAAACGGTGTGGAATATGGATCAAACGGTGTGGAATATGGATCAAACGGTGTGGAACATGGATCAAACGGTGTGGAACATGGATCAAACGGTGTGGAATATGGATCAAACGGTGTGGAATGTGGATCAAACAGTGTGGAATATGGATCAAACAGTGTGGAATATGGATCAAACAGTGTGGAATATGGATCAAACAGTGTGGAATATGGATCAAACGGTGTGGAACATGGATCAAACGGTGTGGAATATGGATTAAACGGTGTGGAATGTGGATCAAACAGTGTGGAATATGGATCAAACAGTGTGGAATATGGATCAAACAGAGTGGAATATGGATCAAAAAGTGTGGAAAATGGATTTAACAGTGTGGAATATGGATTTAACAGTGTGGAATATGGATCAAAAAGTGTGGAAAATGGATCAAACAGTGTGGAATATGGATCAAACAGAGTGGAATATGGATCAAACAGAGTGGAATATGGATCAAACGGTGTGGAATATGGATTTAACAGTGTGGAATATGGATCAAACGGTGTGGAACATGGATCTAACGGTGTGGAACATGGATCTAACGGTGTGGAACATGGATCTAACGGTGTGGAATATGGATCTAACGGTGTGGAATATGGATTTAACAGTGTGTAATATGGATCAAACGGTGTGGAATATGGATATAACTGTAGAATATGGATCAAACGGTGTGGAATATGGATTTAACAGTGTAGAATATGGATCAAACGATGTGGAATATGGGTCAAAAGTGTGGAATACGGATCAAACTGTGTGGAATATGGATCAAAAAGTGTGGAATATGGATCAAACGGTGTGGAATATGGATTTTACAGTGTGGAATATGGTTTTAACAGTGTGGAATATGGTTTAAACGGTGTGGAATATGGATTTAACAGTGTGGAATATGGATCAAACGGTGTGGAATATGGATTTAACAGTGTGGAACATGGATCAAACGGTATGGAATATGGATTTAACAGTGTTGAATATGGATCAAACGATGTGGAATATGGATCAAACTGTGTGGAATATGTATTTAACAGTGTGGAATATGGATCAAACGGTGTGGAATATGGATTCAACAGTGTGGAATATGGATCAAACAGTGTGGAATATGGATCAAACAGTGTGGAATATGGATTTAACAGTGTGGAATATGGATCAAACGGTGTGGAATATGGATTTAACTGTGGAATATGGATCAAACGGTGTGGTATATGGTTTTAATAGTGTGGAATATGGATCAAACGATATGGAATATGGATTTAACAGTGTGGAATATGGATTTAACAGTGTGGAAGACGGATCAAACGGTGTGGAATATGGACCAAACAGTGTGGAATATGGATTTAACAGTGTGGAATATGGATCTAACGGTGTGGAATATGAATTTAACAGTGTGGAATATGGATCTAACGGTGTGGAATATGGATTTAACAGTGTGGAATATGGATCAAACGGTGTGGAATATGGATTTAACAGTGTGGAATATGGATTAAACAGCGCAAAAGACTGATTAAACCCATGGAAGACTTCACTCACAGCTACATTAAGCTGAACACGGAGCTGAACAAACTGTTTTTTCCAAGGTAAGACGCTAATGCCAACTAGCACAGTTGTTAGCTACAACACAGTGGTATAATATTGAGTAAAAGCTACTTTTTTAACAGAGTAAGGTAGCTGTGTGTCGCTACAGGCTAAACAAATAGACCAGATAAACACTAGTAAGTCACGTTGGTTGCCAAACAGAGACTAATATAACAGTCCTCTGCAAGTTTCTCAGTCCAGTAGCTGCTAATCAGTTCCAGTATCTGTTATCCGATCAGATCTAATGTATTGATCAAACCTATGATGTGGGAACAACATCCTGGTCCAATTTAACCCAAAGGGGAAACATCCAGCAGCAGGCTAAACACGTCAGATACCTGAAACTTTCTGGAGTCATACATGACAGTTAGCTTAAAATAAAACATTTTTACTTACTCTGTGATGCAAGAACACTGTTGTTCCTTTATACGTTTGTTCTGGACATGAATCATCAAGACGTGGGGTTTCTGAATCTTTCTGTATGAACGCTGAGCTTTCACCTCGATTTTAACATCCTCTTCGTCAACATTACTCCGCCGACAAATGATTATGTATTCCTCAGATGCATCCTCTGATATTTCCCAACTATTACTCCAGAAATTTAACACAATTTCCTTCAGAATATGTTCACTGAAATCACTGAGCGATCCATGCTCATTTCTGTAGGCAGAAATGAGCTAAAAAATAAAGCTTGTCAAACTTAGCAACTGTAACTATGGGGGGCGGGACTTAGCGAAGGGTCAATTGTATTCAGTTTAAAACAATGTTAGGGGAAAACATTTTAGAATCCTAAATTGAGACTGAAGAATGTTTGTAACCATTAAATGACAAAGAATATTTTGTTTGCATCCTGTGGGTGCGTGATTAGTTTTGTTTGGAATATAGTGATATATACTTCGCAAAAGGGCTAGCTTTTGGAAGAGTGTGATTAACAGCAATGGTAACCTTTTGATTTAATGAAACTTAAAATGTACTTAGGAGTGGGTGAAATAAACGTAGGCTTCAGCCTAATCCTTTTCAGACATTTGTATGGTGTCTATGTCTTTTCAATGTTCACAAGGTCTAAATAAATTTAAATAAACAGAAACGGAACTGAAACTGATATTGGCTTTAAAACGGAGTATCAGATACCGGCCATTTCACCAATATAATTAACAGATTTATAAAAGGTTTGGTGAAAAAAAAACGCAAAACGTTATTTTTTTTATTGATTTATTTTTTCAATCCATGGGGCATGGGTACGTCACAACGCCACACCAACGGTGCTGCTTTGATGTCTTTGACAACTACCTGATCTGCAGTAAAAGTATTTTTTAATTTTCTAATTCTAAATAAGTTTTAAGAAATTATGGAAGTCATCTGGCATCAGTTTGCTTCAATTTCGTTTTTGTAGAAATGACAGGCTTCTGCTCCAGCCCAGATAAGTCTCGTAAGCTCTGATTGGCTAACTCAAATGGCCTGACCAGCCCCTGCAGATATGTTGCATTAGAATTAGAGAAGATATATTTGTACATGGTCATTCTTTTATTCTATTTTTCATGTCCATTTCCAAGAATATAGTCTTGTTTTAAAAAAATTGATAAAACAGCTTGTTGAGCTTTTAGAAAAGAAGACATCATATTTTAAAGCAAAACTAAGTAACCTTTTTACCTTAATAAATGTTTTCCAAATCCCTGTGGGGCTAAACAAAGGCACATTCAGACAGAGAGGCTCTAGGAACACAGTTTCTATAACTCCCGTCTGGAGTTTAGTTACCAGAACTACCTTCCCCATCAGTCTGCGCTGGCACACGAGGGAGGACCTTAATAAGAACCATGTTTGACACAATCGTCTGCGACAGAGACAATTATGCCCCAGATCATCTGATACAAACTAAGGTTTCTTATCTCTTTTATTCAAAGCTGTTATAAAAGCCAGCAAAACAGCTTTCCATCATCACGGTCATTTGTATCACGTAACCGAATAGCCACCCGTTGGAAAGCTGCCCCACTAACATCTTGTTCACCTTTTCTTGAAGTATGCCCGGACACTTTAGTGGACGGTTTGTCCACTTCAATGTCCGGGCGGCAGCCACAGATTCTACTGCCACACTTTGCAGCTGTATTTGGGTGATTAAATCAGTGTCAAATAATCACTTTTGGACATTTCAGAATAGTTCTGGATTCGGGACGTGCACCATTGTGATGGATTTAATCATGAATTGGTACACTCCTGTCGTAATAGTTCTTATTACGATCTCTGTAAACAGTTGTAACAGCTGTGGGACTTTTTAAATATGGCGGGGCCGGAAGAAGCAGAGATCAGGCAAGGGGCGGGGCTTGCCAGTTCTACCAATCCCCAAACATCTACATATTTCAGTTCCTATGGAACCCCGAAAAGACCCTGCCTCGTAGTAGGAGCTAAAAAGGTTTTAGGAACTGAGGGCCGAGGTCCCTGGTTCCTATAGCCCCTTTTCCACCAGCAGGTCTGGGTTGGGTTGGGTTTGGCCGGATCAGTCCACATTTTTTCGCGTCTCCACAGATAAAAACTGGGTCAGGTACCCTTATATCCGACCCGACCCGGGCTACTTCTTTGATACCCTTCAACAGGGGTAGTGATCTAACTGATCCGGACCAAAGAGGTGGAGCTAATACACAGCTATCCGTTGATTCATTGAAAAATCCATCACTTCCCGCGTTACCCGGCGTAAAAACAAAGCAGGGGTGACTTCTTTGTTTCCGTCATATGTGGTGTGGTGCTTTGGTTAAAAGGTGTTGCACAGCAATCATGTCACATGATCACATAGCAGTACTATCCGGTAAATACACCGCTTCCAGAGTAAGGGTACAGTATGCTGTGGGAGCGCAACGTGAAATCAACACATCCGTACCAAAATCCACCCGGTCTGGCCTCGCCCAACCCTACCCAGACCCGCGGGTGGAAACGGGGCCTATGTGTCCGAATGCGTCAAAAATGGCCTGGTTCCTGAAAAGGTTCTAGGAATTCCAAAAGCTTCCTTTAATCTGAAAGCGCCTTAAGTGTTTATGGGCCGATTTAGTGTTTCCTGATCTCCCCCCGGTGTCTCTGGCCTGAAAGTGGCTCTTGCAAGTCTGCCTGAGCAGACCCGGCACAAATCTTTGCTACAACACAAACTGCCGTACGGCACTCGGGTCCTCCATCCACCCAGCTGCTTCAAGGGCTGGTTGGGACTAGGGATGTAACGATTACCGGTAAAATGGATAACCATGATAAATTCTGAAGGATTAGTAATACCGTTTCAAATTTTAATTATCGTTAAAACCGTGACTGATTACAGCACTGTGAAAACCTCCCTGTGATGCTGTTCATTGGCTGGAAAAGCAGCAACAGTCGCAGTTTGCAATGTTTAATTTATGAAAATATGGTGGAAGGCAACGAAGGCGCCCACATGGACATTTTTTCCCCCTTTAAAAAGGAAAAAGTAGACTTTTAGACCCTTTTTGGGTATTTTTAAAGATGCTGGGGGGGTTAATTCTATAATACCACGATAAAAATGATAACCGTGATCATTTTGGTCACAATAACCGTGATATTAAATTTTCATATCGTTACATCTGGTGGGACCAGAACCAGACTAAGCACCGGTTCTTTGGCTTTCTATCACCTAAACACCGGCTTCTGGCTCTCTAAACTGGTTCCACTCAGTCACCGACTCTTTGCTGGGCCAGCATGAAGAACCGGTTCTGCCGGAGACATAGGACTCTGAGCCGCTGCAGGGGGAGACAAGCTGCTGCTATCAACGTAGCAAAGTAGCATCAACAAACTAGTAAAAACTTAGAAATATATTCAGGGATCAGAATAGAGGAAAGACAGAGAAGACGTCTGTGTGCTGTGGGGGTGTAAGGGGTGTCCAAACTATACAATAGTGAAAGGAGACCACCAAGGAGAGCCCCAAGCTGCAGTTGCTGAGTTCTGCTTCAAAGTTTATGTAACATGAAAAAAATTCAGTTCCTTCCCTTTCATATACTCTGAGCTGAGATTTTTCCACTTAAGTTTGGATTTGTGCGACAGACTGGCGACCTGTCCAGGATGTACCCGCCTCTCGCCTGATTTTACCTGGGATAGACTCCAGCAACCCCCGCGGCCCTGAACTGGATAAGCGGTACAGAAAACGACTGACTGACTATTGTGCATCTCTAACTGGCCAGAAAAGGAACCGAGGAGAACTAGCTGCAGTGGCATCCTTTGACATGTCCTAGTTTTATTGCCATTCTACATGGAAATGCAACAATTTGATTCCTACCAGATGTCGGCTTTAACTGGAGGAACATGGCAGTCTTTGTGGTATCCTCGGCCACAGGCTGAGCAGATTTTGATGCGCCGGACGATCCGCATGCTGAGCAGGAAAGGATCTCCACGGACATCGGAGAGTCACTGGACAGAGGTGCTGTGAAGTCTCTGGTGACATCCGAGTCATCATCGAAGGCGCTGCTATCGCTAGCGTTTCCATCCGACACAGCACTGGACTGTAACACAGAGAGAAAACCGTCCCGCGTGGCCCATTTATAATCATGGTTCTAGAAAATCTATCTGGAGAAACCGTCATTAACATCCAACCTGAGTGTCTTCTGTAATCTCCTCCAGGTAGATCTCATCCTCCTCTTGCCCATGGAACAAACGAAAATAAGGCAGGGGACGTCTCCGTCCAGCCGGAGATAGAGGCAGTCTGGTTAGTGTCACTCTGGGCTCCCACTGGAACAAACTAGCACCCTGCTCTGCATGCTCATAGCTTGGTTTGTCTTCCCACTCATCGTCTGATATGTCAGTGACAGATGATGATAGTTGGCTTTCATCAGACAAAATGATGTATTGATCATCATCTGAGGGTTTAGGATCATTTGGTTTCCCTGTAGGTTCTGATTTGACAAAGGCCAGTTCATGCTTTGATGTCTTAGGAGAAGATGGTTCCCCTGTGAATTCAGATTCTGTGGTGAACAGATTGTTTGTAGGAGAAAATTGTACCCCTGCAGGTCCAAACTCTTCCGATTTGAGGATGAACAGCTTGCTTTCATGGGGAAATGGTTCCCTGGAAGGTTCAGGTTCATTCGATTCAATGATTGACAGTTTGTTTTCACGAGGAAATGGTTCCCTGGCAGGATCATTAGATTCAATGGGATGTCTGTTTTCAGGAGGAAATGGATCCTCTGCAGTATTAGATTCTTCAGATTCGTCGACGACCAGCCTGTTTTCAGGTGAAAATGGTTCTTCTGAAAATTCAGGTTCATTATATTCAATGATAGGCAGTTGGGTTTCAGGAGGAAATGGTACCCCTGCAGGTTCAGATTCTTCTAATTCAATGATGGGCAGTTCATTTTCAGGAGGAAGCAGTTCCCCTGCAAGTTCAGATTTGATTATGGACAGTCGGTTTTCAGGGGAAAAATCTTCCCTGGCAGGCTCCGATTCTTCAGATTCATCAATGACCAGTCTGTTCTCAAGAGAAAAATCTTCCCTGGCAGGCTGCGACTCTTCAGATTCATCAATGACCAGTGTGTTTTCAGGAGAAAAGTGTTCGTAAGCAGGTTCAGATTCCTCAGATTCAATGATGGGCAGTTCAGTTTCAGGAGGAAATGGTTCCCTGGCAGGTTCAGATTCCTCAGATTCAATGATGGGCAGTTCGGTTTCAGAAGGAAATGGTTCCCTGGCAGGTTCAGATTCCTCAGATTCAATGATAGGCAGTTCGGTTCCAGGAGGAAATGGTTCCCTGGCAGGTTCAGATTCCTCAGATTCAATGATGGGCAGTTCGGTTTCAGGAGGAAATGGTTCCCTGGCAGGTTCAGATTCCTCAGATTCAATGATGGGCAGTTCGGTTCCAGGAGGAAATGGTTCCCTGGCAGGTTCAGATTCCTCAGATTCAATGATGGGCAGTTCGGTTCCAGGAGGAAATGGTTCCCTGGCAGGTTCAGATTGCTCAGATTCAATGATAGGCAGTTCGGTTCCAGGAGGAAATGGTTCCCTGGTAGGTTCAGATTCCTCAGATTCAATGATGGGCAGTTCGGTTCCAGGAGGAAATGGTTCCCTGGCAGGTTCAGATTCCTCAGATTCAATGATGGGCAGTTCGGTTCCAGGAGGAAATGGTTCCCTGGCAGGTTCAGATTCCTCAGATTCAATGATGGGCAGTTCGGTTCCAGGAGGAAATGGTTCCCTGGCAGGTTCAGATTCCTCAGATTCAATGATGGGCAGTTCGGTTCCAGGAGGAAATGGTTCCCTGGCAGGTTCAGATTCCTCAGATTCAATGATGGGCAGTTCGGTTCCAGGAGGAAATGGTTCCCTGGCAGGTTCAGATTCCTCAGATTCAATGATGGGCAGTTCGGTTCCAGGAGGAAATGGTTCCCTGGCAGGTTCAGATTCCTCAGATTCAATGATGGGCAGTTCGGTTCCAGGAGGAAATGGTTCCTCAGCAGGTTCAGATTCCTCAGATTCAATGATGGGCAGTTTGTTTTCTGATGATTCAGGAAAAAGTTGTCTCTCTGCAGGTTCAGAGTCGATGGCTAGTCTGTTCCCTGTTGTTTCAGATTCAGGTTTGGCTTGTTTGGACACAGAGATCATCGCCTCCTTATGTCCAGGTTCCTGCTGCGGATCCCTCTCTTCATTTGAATCGATTTCCACCTGAATCGTGCCATTTTGCTGCTGGTCTATTAGGGAGGGGGAACAGGTTCTACTTTCAGATGAGACACACTGACTGGTGGAGGGTGCACTGTCAGTTAAAGTAGAGCTACAATTACCATTAGAAATCCAAGGAAGCGCGTTCAAACCAGTTGGGACTGGATTGATGTTTAAACTGTTGTAGTTTCCCTGAAGTGGAGGGATGATGGTGACCGAGCCATCCAACGGGTGAAGGGCCTGGAGAGAAGGGCTGGTCAGATAACCCTGTGCACCTGAGAGACCCCAGCTAGACGATGGGCACACAGTCTGATTGTCCGAAGTCAACGTGGTAAGCTTGTTCTGATTGGTGATGGACAGTTGGTTCAGAACCAGGGGCCACTGGATGGGAATGTGAATGGTACTGGGAGGGGATGGAACTGCCAACTGGGGTAAGATGGCATTTCGAGGCTGGCCAGTCATAGAAGTAGGACTTGGGGAAGGAGTTTTGGAGAGTAGTAAACATGATGACTTTGAATAGGTGACGGAGGAGACGTAGACAGACTTAACAAAAGAAATGATAGCTGAAGACGGGGAGGAGACTGGGCCGTTTGACTTGGCCGAGGACAAATCTGTCAAAGAAGTGGTCTTGGGGCAGATGGAAGTGCATGTGGGTGTGGTGGGAGATGAGGAGGCTGCAGGAGTAGAGGGGAGCTTTGACACTGTGGAGGTGGTGGAGGAGCTGTTGGTGAACTTGGAGGTGCTTTTAGGAGCCAAGGGCTTCAGGGCCTTCTCTTTTCTGTTCAATTTCCAGTTTATTAACATGCACGAGTCTGCGACCTGCGCCTTGGTAAGAACGTTGATAAATGAAGAAACGGGAGCAATGTGGGAGGAGAGAGCGGGAGAAGGAGCAGCAAGGGAGGCAGTAGCATGGGAAGGAGCAACATGGGAGGTGGTAGCATGGACAGGAGCAGCATGGGAAGGAGCAACATGGGAGGCTGTAACATGGATAGGAGCAACATGGGAGGCTGTAACATGGATAGGAGCAGCATGGGAAGGAGCAACATGTGAGGCTGTAACATGGATAGGAGCAGCATGGGAAGGAGCAACATGGGAGGCGGTAGCATGGACAGGAGCAGCATGGGAAGGAGCAACATGGGAGGCTGTAACATGGATAGGAGCAGCATGGGAAGGAGCAACATGGGAGACGGTAGCATGGACAGGAGCAGCATGGGAAGGAGCAACATGGGAGACGGTAGCATGGACAGGAGCAGCATGGGAAGGAGCAACATGTGAGGCTGTAACATGGATAGGAGCAGCATGGGAAGGAGCAACATGGGAGACGGTAGCATGGACAGGAGCAGCATGGGAAGGAGCAACATGGGAGACGATAGCATGGACAGGAGCAGCATGGGAAGGAGCAACATGGGAGACTGTAGCATGGACAGGAGCAGCATGGGAAGGAGCAACATGGGAGACGGTAGCATGGACAGGAGCAGCACGGGAAGGAGCAACATGGGAGACAGTAGCATGGGAAGGAGCAGCATGGGAAGGAGCAACATGGGAGGTGGTAACATGGACAGTAGCAGCATGGGAAGGAGCAACATGGGAGGCGGTAACATGGACAGGAGCAGCATGGGAGGTAGCAACATGGGAGACGGTAGCATGGACAGGAGCAGCATGGGAAGGAGCAACATGGGAGGCGGTAACATGGACAGGAGCAGCATGGGAAGGAGCAACATGGGAGGCGGTAGCATGGACAGGAGCAGCATGGGAAGGAGCAACATGGGAGGTAGTAACATGGACAGGAGCAGCATGGGAGGTAGCAACATGGGAGGCGGTAACATGGACAGGAGCAACATGGGAGGTAGTAACATGGACAGGAGCAGCATGGGAGGTAGTAACATGGACAGGAGCAGCATGGGAAGGAGCAACATGGGAGGTGGTAACATGGACAGGAGCAGCATGGGAAGGAGCAACATGGGAGGCTGTAACATGGACAGGAGCAGCATGGGAAGGAACAACATGGGAGGTGGTAACATGGACAGGAGCAACATGGGAGGCGGTAACATGGACAGGAGCAACATGGGAAGGAGCAACATGGGAGGCGGTAACATGGACAGGAGCAGCATGGGAAGGAACAACATGGGAGGTGGTAACATGGACAGGAGCAACATGGGAGGCGGTAACATGGACAGGAGCAACATGGGAAGGAGCAACATGGGAGGCTGTAACATGGACAGGAGCAGCATGGGAAGGAGCAACATGGGAGGCGGTAACATGGACAGGAGCAACATGGGAAGGAGCAACATGGGAGGCGGTAACATGGACAGGAGCAACATGGGAAGGAGCAACATGGGAGGTGGTAACATGGACAGGAGCAACATGGGAGGCGGTAACATGGACAGGAGCAACATGGGAAGGAGCAACATGGGAGGCTGTAACATGGACAGGAGCAGCATGGGAAGGAGCAACATGGGAGGTGGTAACATGGACAGGAGCAGCATGGGAAGGAGCAACATGGGAGGTGGTAACATGGATAGGAGCAGCATGGGAAGGAGCAACATGGGAAGGAGCAACATGGGAAGGAGCAGCGAGGGGAGGGAGCAGCGAGGGAGGGAGTAGGAGATGCAACTAATAAGGATGAGGATGAAGAGGAGGACGAGAGGAGAGAAGGGAATCAGTGGCAAGTGGGTTGGGAAGACCTGTCGGATCTGACCAACACTGTGATGGTGGATCGTGGCAAACGATAGGAGGCGTTATTGCTTCATAAAAAACAGCCAGTGTGTCACCAGTGTTCCTAGTATGGGGTAGGTGACCGCCGTGGGGGGGGGGACAGGCGGAGGTGGAAGGATCGATGGACGAAGAGCTGGAGGTTTGAGAAAGAGGAAGATCAAATTGACCAAAAGGATGATGACTTGCTGGAGGAGCCGATTCTAAAACACCGCTGGTCTGGGTGGGTCTGGTGGTTGTGATGGAGCTACTGGTGATGGGGTTACTGGTGACTGGGTTAGCTGCATTATCATTTACAGAAACGCTGTGACTGGCTGTTTGGCTGTGGCCGGGGGAGCACAGTCGGCAGGGGGGAGGGCCCTTCTAGGAGTTCTTCCAGCTTACTCTGCACGTGGAAGGGAACCCATTCAATTTCAAGTTTACCTGCAACAAGAAAAAATGCCGAGTCACTTTTGTAAATGCTGACATTCAACCAACTGGAAACGAGGAGATGACACCGGACATTGCGCATGGTATTTTAGTTCACATGGAGAAACATTCTTATTCACATTTTCACCTAAAATGGAGCTGTTCTCAGATCAGTTTTAAGCCTGAGAGACTCTGAAATGCTCATTTTCTACCCAGCAGAGATAACCAGTGTCTCATCTCAAGGTCTGCACACTTTGTGCCCGCCGCACACGGGGCTTTCTGCTGAGCTAAAAGTCATGGAGGCCGTTTGCTCAGCAGATCGTCGCTGTGTGCGCCTGATTTTGGTGAGTTTTCTGCCTCAAGGCAAAGCGAAAAACTCACCATGTGTGTTCAACTTGAGCTCTGCTGAGGGCACATGATCTAGCGACCAATCAAAATGCGTCTGCAGATCACATGATTTCAAGATAACAGCCCTCTGTCATTGATTAACATTTTGCTAAATGATTAAAAGACTGAAGGCAGAAAAGTTTTGAGGATGTTTTTGTTAGAGACTGAAATGTGTTATCGTATTTTCATTTTCATTTATTTTGTCTTTATTAAGTAAATAGTACGCGACATACTGAAGAGTAAAGGCGCTTTCGGGCTGTAGGAACCTTCTGGAGTTCCTAGAACCTTTTCGGGAACCAAGTTGTTTTTTTGGTGCATCTGGAACACATAGGAACCAGGGACCTCGGACCTCAGTTCCTAGAACCTTTTCAGTTCTACTCCGAGGGAGGGTCTTTTGGGGTTCCATAGGAACTGAAATATGTAGACGTTTGGTAGAACTGGTAAGCCCCACCCCTTGCACGATTTCAGCTTCTTCCGGCCCCGCCATATTTAAAAAGTCCCACAGCTTTACAGAGATCGTAATAACAAGAACTATTACAACAGGAGTGTACCCATTCATTATTAAATCCATCACAATGGTGCACGTCCCCAATCCAGAACTATTCTGAAATGTCCAAAAGCAATTATTTTATACAAATGACTCAGATACAGCCGCAAGGATACTTCAGTGGTTTCTTCCACTCTTTTTCTTTAGTTTTACTGTTTTTTGTCCTCTTTTGTGGTGGTTTTACTGGTTTCTCCTTTATTAGGCCCGAGCACCGAAGGTGGTGCGAGGCCTATTGGAACTCTAGCGTTTATTATTTTATTATCATTATTATTATTCTGTAGAAAGAATTGCATTTTTGGGGGTCTGAACATGCTCAAAAACTCACCAAATTTTGGCTACCCCCCCAATGGAATGTGAAATTTACACATTATGGGGTGTTTGGGCATGTTTGATTTTTGATAAGTCAAAGCATGTGGACTGGGCGGGGCTTCAAAGTTTGATGTCTAGCCATAAAAAATCAATCTCATATAACTCCCACATAAAATGAGATATCTGAACCAAAACTCTTGGGTGAGATGCCAATATGATCTTGAACACATAAACATGTCAATATTTTCATTACGTCATAGCCATTTGAACGAACTTGTCCTAGGGCGTTTACCGTACGGCCACCAAAATTGGTCAGAATGTTCCTAACGCATGTGTGATCAAAAGTTATCAAAAGCTTTTCATAGGAAAAAGTATGTGGCTTCAGGTGGGCTTCAAAGTAGGCCATCTCACCATGGAACACAATGCGCCTTAGCTCCACCTCCTGGTGACAGGAACTGCTGTTTTTCTTACTCTTACTGGCTCACCTCAACAAGCAAGTGAACACCTTTCAGGACCCATTACAGTTTGCATATCGTAATGGGCTTGGGGTTGAAGACGCCATCATCTTCCTGCTTCAGAGAGCCCACTCTCATCTGGACCAGTCAGGCAGCACTTTGAGGGTCATGTTCTTTGATTTTTCAAGTGCATTTAATACTATTCAGCCTGCTTTGCTATGTGAAGCTCCATAACTTCCAGGTGGATCCTCCACAACCACCTGGATTTACGACTACCTCCCAAACAGACCACAGTTTGTGAGACTGAAAGGTTGTGTGTCTGAGATGGTGATCAGCAGCACTGGAGCACCACAAGGAACTGTACTCTCACCAATCCTCTTTACACTGTACACCTCAGACTTCCAGTACAACTCTGATCCTGTCATCTGCAGAAATATTCTGATGACTCTGCAGTTGTGGGGTGTATCAGTGATGGACAAGCCGAGTGCAGGGAACTGGTCAGTCAGTTTGTGAAATGGTAACAATCAGCTCATCTTAAATACCAGCAAGACTAAAGAGATGATTGTTGACTTCAGGAGGAGCAAGAATAAGCAGCATAGTCCTGTCTACATCCTGGAAGAGGGGGTGGAGGTGGTGGAGAACTACAAATACCTGGAGTTCAGCTGGACAACAGACTCGACTGGAAATGCAACAGTGACTACATCTACAAGAAAGGTCAGAGCAGACTCTACTTCTTAAGGAAGCTGAGATCATTCAACGTCTGCACCAAGATGTTGCAGATCTTCTACAAGTCTGTTGTGGAAAGTGCAATCAGCTTTGCAGCATCTGCTGGGGCAGCAGAACCAGAACCAGGACCAGAACCAGAACCAGAACCAGAACCAGAGACTTGAAGAAACTAAACAAGCTGATTAAGAAAGCTGGTTCTGTGCTGGGAATAACTCTGCAGCTGCTGGAGATGATCGTTCAGAAAAGAATGCTGCACAAGCTGATGAAGATGATGGAGGATTCTTCCTCCCCTCCACAACACGGTGAAGAATCAACAGAGTGTGTTCAGTGGGAGGCTGCGTCAAGTTCGCTGTAGGATGGAGAGATACAGAAATTCATTCCTGCCAGCAGCATTACCCTGAAGAAGACACTGACTGACTGAAATAGAAATAAAACAACAAAATAATCATATGTTATATTAACCAAAATAGTGAGGTTTTTACAATATTGAATTTCCCTTCTGGGATAGATTAAGTATTTTTCAATTCATTTAATTCAATTTTCTGACTCTTTGCTCCTGATCATCAATCATATAGGTCAGAGATTTGAAAATGCTTCACGTGTCAAACCCTTTGCTGACACTACAGTGTCCTCAGGTGGATTTGCCAGAAGAAACAATGTCGAAATTAGCCCCAATGCCATACCAACAGGAAAAGACCTCAAAATAACAAATAAAAAATGTTGATCTCTACCAAACTCGCCACAGATCCTGAACTCATTAACAGACATGTGTTGGATGGGTCAAGTTCATAAAGCTCCATAGCACCCCCAGAAAACTTCAAATGGTGAGCCCCAGCCAGCACAAAAAACTGAAGGAATGAAATTTGGCACACAGTTATGATGTGACACTGACTACGAGGTGCATAGGCCGGAGCGCCGCCAGAGGTGCGAGGGCCTTCAATGCGCTTGCGGCTTTAATTCTTTGGTGGTTTTACTGGTTTCTGATCTATTATTAGGTGGTTTTACTGGTTTCTTCCATTCTTTTTCTTTGGTTTTACTGTTTTTTTTCCCGCTTTTGTGGTGGTTTTACAGGTTTCTCCTTTATTCTTTGGTGGTTTTACTGGTTTCTGATCTATTTTTAGGTGGTTTTACTGGTTTCTTCCACTCTTTTTCTTTGGTTTTACTGGGGGTTTTTTCCCTATTTTTAGGTGGTTTTACAGGTTTCTCCTTTATTTTTAGGTGGTTTTACTGGTTTCTTCCACTCTTTTTCTTTGGTTTTACAGTTTTTTTCCTCTTTTGTGGTGGTTTTACAGGTTTTCTCTTTTATTCTTTGGTGGTTTTACTGGTTTCTGATCTATTTTTAGGTGGTTTTACTGGTTTCTTCCACTCTTTTTCTTTGGTTTTACTGCTTTTTTTTTTTTCCTATTTTTAGGTGGTTTTACAGGTTTCTCCTCCACCTAAACTTAAAGAACACAACAGATGCAGAGAAACCTGGCTGTCCTGATCTGTGCTGAAAAGAAAACCAAACCACACAAAAAGTCCATAACTCACCAAATGTTTTAATGCTGTCCATGGAGTCCCTGTCAGTGGTGATCTTCACTTCACACATGGTGCAGGGAGGAGACGAGTCCTGGTCCGCCAGACCCATGGCCTGAGACATGATCTGGAACATAAAACCTTTCAGATCATCTGAGATCAGACTTCCGTTACACTGCTCCCATAACCCTCCTGGAAGGGTTAATGAAGAGCAGCAGGAGGAGGGTGAGGAGCAGGAGGAGCAGGAGGAGGTGTTACCTGGGACACCTGGTTGAACAGAACGGCAGATCAGCCGTGTTCAGAGCTTCTTCTGCAGCGACGCTCACCAGCCTGCAGTTCTGGTGAAGCTGCCGGACCTTCAGCATCCTGGTGCTGATCCTCTCACGCTCAGCTCCAGCACCTTCTGCTCACACACATACACATGCACACGCACACACACACGCATGCACACACACACACACACATACGTTTGTTTTTATATCCCCGTGGGGTACATCCATTGACATAATGCATTCCCTAACCCTTACCCTAAACCTAAAGCCCATAACTGATTACCTAAACCTAACCCTTGTCCTAACCCTAACCAAAAGCTAATGGTAACTTAACCTCTAAAACCTAATCTTGACCTTCAAAACGGGGTTTGGACCAGTGGGGACCGGGAAAATGTCCCCATGAGGGCAAGTCGTCCCCTAGGTGATAGTAAAGTCCGGAACATGGTCCCCACAATGTGGCAAAAAGGCGCCCACGCGCACACACACACACACCTTAAAATTAAGGGTGTCACTGTTCGGTTAACGACGATTCGATTCATATCACGATTCATGGTTTCTGATTTGATTCATGAATGATATTTGTTCATACAATACAATCCCATTCAATGAATCAGAAACCATGAATCATGATACGAATCAAATCGTTGTTTAACTGAACCGTTACACCCTACCCAAAATGTTATGATTACAATTTCTTTTAAATACTTGACTTTTCGCCTCCTACAATGGAAATCAAGACTTTCCATTTCCCATTGGTCATAAATTAGGTGACATATCTAAACTATGCAAAAGACTTTTTACGAGAGGCCTTAAAGGGGGAAAAAGACATCTTAAAGGAATATTCCACCCACAGAATGATGTATCTTTATCTTCCACTTCCCCTCTTGGTGAGAAAGACTCTGCAGCACTTTTTTAATATCTCAAATGCAGCCGGCGATCAGGAAGGCTTCTCGTTTCCCCCAACTTTCATATAATGGAGTTCACCGGGGTCCGAGCCAAAAAGGTCCATAAAAGTCCACAAAAACTTGTCAACAGGGGATTATCACGCTTACCGGAAGTTCCCGGATTTTGGACACTTCCTCTTCCGGGCCATGTTAACAGCAGCCGTTCCTGCTCTGTTATACTGTCTAAATCGGATAAACTCCAAACATACTTAAGTTTTCATTCCAGACTGAAGTGATACTGGATCAAAAGCTGGATCAAAGCGATCGATTCGCCGCGGTGAAGGGCCGAACTTTATAATAAAACACACGTTTGTTTGTCGCCGTGGGGCACAACACCGGCACTTCACAGCATGCTAGCATTAGCCAGCTAGCATTTACTGAAGTTCTTAACTTTGTGCATCTTAAAACACACAAACATCTGAAAATCGGGTCTGTACCCCCCCGTTTCCAGTGGAACAACTGGGGACTGCCAAGAAAGGAGACGCTTTCAGATGATTGTGTGTTTCAACCGCACAAAGTTAGGCACGTCATCGAGCTAGCTAATGCTAACCTGCTAACACGACTGCGCAGTCTTCCGGCTACAAACAAACGTGTGTCGTTTTATTATAAAGTTCGGTCCTTCACCGCGGCGAATCGGTCGTTTTGATCCACCTCTTCCTTAGCATCACTTCAGTCTGGAATGAAAACTTGGCATTGGCGTTTATCCGATTTGGAGAACAAAGTTATGGGGGGGGGGGGGGGGGGGGGGGGGGGGGGGGGGGGAGTAGTAGCTAGTGAGACTACTGTTAGCAGGTTAGCATTGGCCAGCTTGATGACATGCCTAACTTTGTGCGGCTGAAAACACACAAGTATCTGAAAGCGTCTCCTTTCTTG
Source organism: Atherinomorus stipes (assembly GCA_023101725.1). Classification (NCBI taxonomy): domain Eukaryota; kingdom Metazoa; phylum Chordata; class Actinopteri; order Atheriniformes; family Atherinidae; genus Atherinomorus; species Atherinomorus stipes. Next base: position 26,696 of record JALJCO010014495.1, read on the forward strand.
GTCCCCAGTTGTTCCACTGGAAACGGGGGGGTACAGACCCGATTTTCAGATGTTTGTGTGTTTTAAGACGCACAATGTTAAGCACGTCAGTAAACGCTAGCTGGCTAATGCTAGCATGCTAATGAGTGCCGGTGTTGTGCCCCACCGGCGACAAACAAACGTGTGTTTTATTATAAAGTTCGGCCCTTCACCGCGGCGAATCGATCGCTTTGATCCAGCTTTTGATCCAGTATCATTTCAGTCTGTAATGAAAACTTAAGTATGTTTGGAGTTTATACGATTTAAACAGTATAACAAAGCAGGAACGGCTGTCGTTAACATGGCCCGGAAGAGGAAGTGCCAAAATCCGGGAACTTCCGGTCAGGCGTGATAATCCCCTATATTCCTCCATACTGCTCGTCCAATGAAATCCAAGTGTCCTGAGTGGGTAGCGTCCAGAATTTACTGGAAACCATCATTTAGTAGATTTTTAGATCCTAAACAGTAGAACATCTTACTTTTGTGGAGCGCCATTATGCACGTTCACGAAACTATGGAAGCCTCGGCGTTCAGAGCCTACTCTGCCGATAATACAAGTGTAGAAGAAGAAATTAGCTGTTTACATTGTGCTAAGAGCAACAGAGCTGCAGACAAACCGGGACAAACATAAGAGGCTCCAAGAGGGGTTGATATTGATTTAAAACAAAGAAAGAAAGAAAAAGAGAACGCGTTATCTCGTCTGCCGCGGCTTCCGTAGTTTCATGAACGCGCATCGGCGTGCTCGCAGTGGGAACGGGAGATTCTCATCACCGTGAGAAGGAGCGGGAGATTCTCATCACCGTGAGAAGGAACGGGAGATTCTCATCACCGTGAGAAGGAACGAGAGATTCTCATCACCGTGAGAAGGAACGCGAGATTCTCATCACCGTGAGAAGGAACGCGAGATTCTCATCACCGTGAGAAGGAACGGGAGATTCTCATCACCGTGAGGAGGAACGGGAGATTCTCATCACCATGAGAAGGAACGGGAGATTCTCATCACCATGAGAAGGAACGGGAGATTCTCATCACAAAGAGGAGGAACGGGAGATTCTCATCACCATGAGAAGGAACGGGAGATTCTCATCACCATGAGAAGGAACGGGAGATTCTCATCACCGTGAGGAGGAACGGGAGATTCTCATCACCATGAGAAGGAACGGGAGATTCTCATCACCATGAGAAGGAACGGGAGATTCTCATCACCATGAGAAGGAACGGGAGATTCTCATCACAAAGAGGAGGAACGGGAGATTCTCATCACCATGAGAAGGAACGGGAGATTCTCATCACCATGAGAAGGAACGGGAGATTCTCATCACCGTGAGAAGGAACGGGAGATTCTCATCACCGTGAAAAGGAACGGGAGATTCTCATCACCGTGAGAAGGAACGGGAGATTCTCATCACGGTGAGAAGGAACGGGAGATTCTCATCACCATGAAAAGGAACGGGAGATTCTCATCACCGTGAGAAGGAACGGGAGATTCTCATCACCGTGAGAAGGAACGGGAGATTCTCATCACCGTGAGAAGGAACGGGAGATTCTCATCACGGTGAGAAGGAACGGGAGATTCTCATCACCGTGAGAAGGAACGGGAGATTCTCATCACCGTGAGAAGGAACGGGAGATTCTCATCACCGTGAGAAGGAACGGGAGATTCTCATCACCGTGAGAAGGAGCGGGAGATTCTCATCACCGTGAGAAGGAGCGGGAGATTCTCATCACCGTGAGGAGGAGCGGGAGATTCTCATCACCGAGAGAAGGAACGGGAGATTCTCATCACCGTGAGAAGGAACAGGAGATTCTCATCACCGTGAGAAGGAGCGGGAGATTCTCATCACCGTGAGAAGGAACGGGAGATTCTCATCACCGTGAGAAGGAACGGGAGATTCTCATCATAAATCTGCAGCATCAGTGTGACGCCATCATGTCATTGTGGAGTAAAACCTGAGGCAGTTTTCTACACCTGGTTGGATCTATATGACACCAGGAAATAATGCTGTTCTGGAAGAAAACGGGTCCAACCTGGTCCTAGAAGTTGGACCTGATAAAGTGGAGGTGTGTTCTGTAAAGGAACCAAAGCTGGAGTGAAACAAGCGTGACTGGGTACCTGTAGGTCTTTGATCAGGTGTTCCATCCTAATCTTTAGGAGTCGAGCCACAGTGTGGAAGTTTTTCTTCAACTTTTCCGTCATGAGCTTCTCGCAGAAGTTGAGGTACTTCATCCTGGAAGGCAACCGGACGGAGTTCAGAGGGGAGGGAGCGGCGGTTGGAGGAAGGTGAAAAAGACCTGGCGCGTTCAGTCCGTACCTTTTCTCCATTCGCTTCACACTTACGCACGATGCATTCATCTGCGCTGTGAGAGGCTGAATGCAGACATCCAGCTGCTTCTTCAGCGTCGCCACCGCTTCGTCCACGAAGTGGAAGCTGGAACAGAGAGAAGACCTTCACGCGTCTCGCTCGGTGCGACACAAACAAGCCGGCAGCAGGGGACGCGAGACGGTAAAGAAAGCGTGTTGTCCTCGCACCTGTGGTTCATGTGAGCCACCAGCTGGCAGTCTCTGCAGGTGAGCTGCTGACACGTGAAACAGAAGATTTTCAGCAGCTCGGATGGATGAAGTCTGCAGAACTTGGTGGGGGAAATCAAGCTGTGTTCTGAGGACAAAAACAAAAATAATGTCGCATCAAAAAACAAAAAAAAAAAGTTATTTCTACAGTCAACAGTTTATGTGTATCATGCAGAATATTTACAGATCCGGGTTGTCCTGAGTGGACAGCTAACCAGTTCTCACCAGTGAAGAGGAGTCAGTGGAATGTGGGTACCTTCCCCTCCCTCGCATCAGCCCAGCCTTGAGACCCGTATCTGGCCTCCCTATCTGCTCACCGTGAGTGTGTGTGTTTCTAATATCCAACTCTAACAGACGCATGTGAACATTCTGCAACAGTCCCGGCCGTTCGCAGAGGGAGGCGACTAGTGATGAGGATGGTCAGCGCTCTGCCGCGTGCCACTAACGGTCATACCGATGCATCAAACATTCCCCATGTGAGGATGCATGCATCTGCATCCGCGTGTTCTGTGCTCGTTCCTCCTTACAGAAGAGTAACACTGATAAAAGCTACAGAACGGGGGGGGTCATACCCTCAGTTAAAGAAAAGGCTAAATTCACAGTTGTTATCCAAATAACAAGAAACTAAAGAATCTAATAATAAATAACAAAAACGTGCAAAATTATTATTTAGAAAATTAAAATATTGCTTTTGGATTGTGGTTCAAAATAATTATTTTTTTAAAAAAAAAAAAAAAACTGCCTCAGACATATTAGAGCCGCTTTCTCATGAACATGGACAAACATACCTGTCAACAGGTGCAGACGTCTGATTGGACGTCACAGAAAACACAGATTGCAGTGATTGGGCAACATTTCAAGACAATCAAATTTGAGTTTCAGAGATTCATCATGCTTGTTTATTTGTTTTATTTTTTGTGTGTTTTTGTTTGAACCCACAATTCAAAATCAGTGTCATGAATTTCATAGAATTTTTATTCTAGAGCTGCCTCTAGCGATTGTTTTAATAGTCGATTAATCGATCGATTACAGGGGTAGAATAATCGATTAATGGGATAAGCTCTATGTTTTTTAAAAATGTGACTGAGATGCAGTGGAGTGATAATGGAGTCCAAATTGCCACCAAAGACTGTGGTCGACACGCAACAAGTAGGTGCATTACTGCCCCCCAGTGGTAGGGAGTGTCTGAAAATAGTTTTTACAGACTGGAAGTAGGGCCTGGGAGATCCTGAATTTGAGTAATATCCCGATATTTTTGTGTTATGATACATGATATATATCTTGATATTTACCTTAGCCTTGAATGAATGCTTTGTTGCGTAATCACATCAGTAAGATGATTCTGTGTCTACATTAAACATCACTGTTCACTCTGCAATAATATCTGCTGATTTTAAACATTCATGCCAAAAAGGGTGAAATCAGAACTAAACAAACTGATCAAAACTGTACTGACCAGTTAAAGCAGTGCAGTAAACATCATGTAATTAAAAAAAAAAACAAAAGTGCCTACAACTACTGTTCTGCCTTTTGGGAAAAGGACCAGATATTTAGTTCATGGTGTGAATTATTTACATGAAAAAGGGAATAAATAAGTTGATGGTTACTAAAAGTTATTTCATTGTAAAAAAAAAAACAGTTAAAATGTTTGTATTTCAGATCAGTGTGATGCATCTTCTTCTTGAAAAGATCTTTGTTAAAACGTCTGCTCAGTCAGGCGAGCGTGCGAGACCTCACATCTCAACGAGGATCTTTTTGTTTTTCCTCTGACAACGTTGTGAGCGAGTTATCATGAGAAAGCAGCGAGGAAACGACTCGTGTGTGACGGACATGTTCCACACGCGTGATCCTCGGAGAGCTGAAGTCTTTGTCAGCATTGTGCGGCGTGCGTGTGTTAGTTACAGTAGTTAGTTGGCTGAAACTCTTCCTCGCTGCGGCAGCAACCTGAGCGCTGCCAGAAAAGCTCAGGCACGCCGGCTAAATGACGTAGCACGTAGCACGTAGCACGTAGCACACGCGATGTACGCAACGAGGAGCGCTTAACCGGAAGCAGTTTAACAGACCGGAAGCCATGTGTGAAGCAGGACTTTAACAAGTTAAACGAAGCATCGATCACTAAAATATTAATCCATTTTTTCTAATCAAATAATTCCATTAATTGTTTCAGCCCTACTTTTTCAATTTCAACTTATTTCACTTGTCGTGATCGTCCCCCCCCCTGTTTGGACCGAGACCCTCTCCAACTGGATCAAAATTCATGACTGTTTGTTTCTCCACCAGGAAAGCAGAGGCCTCAAGAATGTGGGGGGTTTTGCAAAGGTTCACCTTGTCTTACCAACTCAGCAGATAAAAAATCTTGCACCTCAGGATCCTGGCTCTGAGACAACACTGGCCAGATGCTCCTACAACACTGAGATTGATTTACATACATAAGTCACTGTTTGGGTCACAGACAGCGATTTACACCCCCTGAACTCCGATCTGAAGGTGAGAGAGGAACTGGGCTTTATCAAACGGTGGCATTCGACCAGGATGGAGGTGTCAGACCTCCGTAGGAGCCAATTCGCATCTCAGGACATTCCGATGGGGAAAGTCTGGAGACTCCCCCCCCAATCTGCGCTACCCAGGACAAAGGGAAATAAAAGAATGCTTTGCTATCATTTAAATAGGACATAGTAATGTAGTCTCACTTTATTGTATGTTGATGTGTTCACAGAAATGCCGCATTATATTTGGGGCCACACATATATCAAACACTATATTTTTGGATATTTGCAACTAAGGAAGCTCTTGCATCGAGGTTTACTGCAGAGTCATGAATTTAGGATAATTGTTATTATCAGGTTAGAACCTATAAAAGGAAAGAAGAAGACCAAGTAAAGATTAGCAACAGTAAGTAGGTTGAATTTAATGAATTGTTTTGACTGAACATCCAATTTCACTTTACAGGAATCCTCATTTGTCCCTGGTCCATAACCTGTTATGTTCTGTGTCTGTTTTCTTCCTGAAATCACAAGGAAAGAATGGGTTTGAGTCGGTATGTGCTTAAGTGAATAAGAGTAATGTCCCCTTTTCCAGGAGTCTTATCAGGAGAGTAATTAAATCGCATTGCTTATTGCATGAGATGAAAGTAAGGCAACAGCGCCCTCTGTTGACAGAACAGTAGAAGCCACCTGGTCACTGTCATTAGCAAACAAATTTCCTATTGGTCAGTGAGGGCTCCCCGGGAAAATCCTGCTCTGTCAGTGGTGGACGACCTCGGGGCGGCCACGCAAAGTGGCCTACAAATGCCAGGACACAAGTTTTGGAGTTGTTCTTTTGGCTTCTTTTGGCTTTTGTGTTCTTCTTTTGTTTAAGTCTTTTCTTACTCGTAACTGGTCCCGTAATTCAGCCGACCCCAAAGTTACGCGTATCCTTGAGTCGCGTTTGGTCCTGAATTTCTGTCTTGATCTCCAAGACTTTTTGTTTCTCTGCGCGCGAGATTTAAAGTCTAGTGAGGTTAGAAACGCCCACTTCCTTCATCCTAGTCCATCGTTTCTTGGTGTCTTCATACGTGATAAATGTTAATCAGGACCAAACTTTAAAGGTAAATTGTGAGTTCTGGAGGGTGAAGCAAATCGCCTTCCACAGACCTCAATCTTGCTATTTGCGGCCAAAGTAAGTGTGACTGCAGGCCTGGACCCACCATCCTCAAGCCCGGACAAGACTGAGTCCTGTCCGGAAGAGGGTAGCTGCTGGCTTATCGATCCGTCTGTCTGCGTCTCCGCGAGGACATCACTGCCGGGAGTAAACCCCCTGGAAGTTTCGCCCAGCCGGAGGACCTCTTAACGGCGTAAGACCATTTCAGCGCTCTGTTACAAATGGTGTCTTGGCAGTCACGCATCAATTATAACTGATTATTCACTCGATCTAACTCTAAATTTTCCTCCAAATTGTAGATCCCAGTCGAATTCTCATTCTTATTTCCTTACAGAATTAGCTTAATTCATCTCCCATTACATACTCAATTTCATCTCATTTAATTAGCGATGCAATGACTAGAGGTTTTCATGTCTGCTACTCAGAGATTTTACTTATGGTAGCTTATGCAACCCCTTTTTTACTATAGATTCAAGCTTTTCCCTCCTTCTTGACTCTTACTGTGCTACAAAATTGCAAAGTTGTGCTGGATCTGCTTTGTGGCTGAATAAACCCAATGTGATTATTCCGAATCTGTGTCCTGAGTTTTCTGAGTGTATATTTTCACAGGTAAAAATCTTTTGCAGCAAGAACTCACGTGAGACTGATTTATCCAAATTTTAATTTTAACAAATCAATTTTCAGGCTTTTCCCATGTCGGGCCTGAGCGTAAGCTAAATCATTAGACATTAGGGTGGTGCCCGAGGCTGTATTAATATTGATATTAATAGAAATATTGATGTTAATATTAATATCATACACAGAATCACTACACACTGACAGCTGATTTATTCAGACTTTAATGGGGGAGATGGAAAAACTGTATTCACGCAGGCGACATCTGGACGAAAGGCACCAGACTTGTGTTACACTTGCACTAGTACTTCATGTAGGTCTTAGTCCTGAGCTTTACACACGTTTGGTTCCCCCACAAGTTAATATTACGTTCTTTCATTTGCTGTCATCTTCAAATCTTATAAACTTTACAAAATAAAATTGACCTGGATGTAATTTTCTCTCAGTGAGTAATAGAAAATGCAGACGACAGTAAAGCTGCTGTTACTCCTCTAAAATGAGCGGAACAATGGGAAGACCAACATTTTGCAGCTCCATTTTGCTTCGGTTCAGCACCGTCACAGTTGCTAGGCAACAAAGAGATACGCCGAGAGGCTAACCCGTCCGAAATAAACAGCTGTTGCTTCTGCCTTACGAGGTCTAAAGGGGGATCTGGCCTACGTAGACCAGGTGGGAGGCGTCCTTCGGAGGGCCGAGCCCCTGAAATTCAACACAGCCATTGATTGAATTTGAGATATCAACAAACATCAAACGGCTCCACTGTACCGATATACACGCACCAGCCACTTTATTAGGTACACCTTTCCAAATGCTCGTTACGCAAATTTCTATCCAGCCAATCACACGGCAGCAATGGCAGTTTCCTTCAGACTCGGAGTGTCGCTCGGACTCGGAGTTTCGCTCGGACTCCGAGTGTCGCTCAGACTCCGAGTGTCGCTCAGACTCCGAGTGTCGCTCAGACTCCGAGTTTCGCTCAGACTCCGAGTTTCGCTCAGACTCCGAGTTTCGCTGGGACTCCAGTGTCGCTCAGACTCCGAGTGTCGCTCAGACTCCGAGTGTCGCTCAGACTCCGAGTGTCGCTCAGACTCCGAGTTTCGCTCAGACTCCGAGTTTCGCTCGGACTCCGAGTGTCGCTCAGACTCCGAGTGTCGCTCAGACTCCGAGTGTCGCTCGGACTCCGAGTGTCGTTCGGACTCCGAGTGTCGCTCAGACTCAGTGTCGCTCAGACTCCGAGTGTCGCTCAGACTCCGAGTGTCGCTCAGACTCCGAGTGTCGCTCAGACTCCGAGTGTCGCTCAGGCTCGGAGTGTCGCTCAGACTCCGAGTGTCGCTCAGACTCCGAGTGTCGCTCAGACTCCGAGTGTCGCTCAGACTCCGAGTGTCGCTCAGACTCCGAGTGTCGCTCAGACTCCGAGTGTCGCTCAGGCTCGGAGTGTCGCTCAGACTCCGAGTGTCGCTCAGACTCCGAGTGTCGCTCAGACTCCGAGTGTCGCTCAGACTCCGAGTGTCGCTCAGACTCCGAGTGTCGCTCAGACTCAGAGTTGGCTGAACCTGCTTCCTGTGGGGGGGCGTGTGCTTGGGTCTGGGCGGTGTGGAGCGACCGGACCTCATCAGACCTCACCTTCTGGCTGCTGGTTGCGGATCCGGTGAGATCGCGTGAGCGAGACCTCTCGGTGAGCCAACAAGCAGTCGTCACACAGAGCTTCGTTGCAGTCCAGACACCAGGATCTGGCCGAGGAGCTTTCGCAGTTGGTGCACTGAGGAGACGGAGGGGGGAGCACGTCACACCTGCTCTAGTTTGATTTTATTCACTTCATTTATGGCAGACCAAGTCGTCATGGTAACCCTGAACAGCGTTTTCACATATCACATCCTTTGACACAATGAGGCCGTGGTACAGCACGTGCTTATCACATCAACCTGTGTTTTATTGTCCATGCGTGTTACCTGCTGGTTCTGCGTCTCCTCTGGTTCTTTGGCTGTTGCCATGGTGACCGGACCAGTCGTCCCCTTCAAGACACAGACAGCAGGTTGTTATAAAAACACTTTTATACCATCAAACCCATTATCATCATTGGTTACATGATAGCCTCTGTGATGGCATGACCTGTCCAGCCCTGACATGTTTGACGTCAGGTTAACATGTTCAGCCACGTGAGGGTCCACTAGGAAGCCCGAAGCTTCACGATGACACATCTGCTTTCACCCCCACCAGCTGTACGCCGCAGACGTGAGCGTGAAAACCACCGTTGTGATTAGGCAGCCTATTGCATGCCGTGCTTCGATGATGCTTCTGATGATGATGCTTCTGGTGATGATGATGATGATGATGTGTCTTTAATACATTTCTGGTTTTCTGCAGATTCTTATGCACTGTTTTACGAGGCTGGGAAAAAATAGCGATACACTGAAACATCACAATATTTTCATATGCTGATATAAAGTCGATATTTAAAAATGCGATATTGATCTATGTTACCAACAAAATCTCATGAGATTTCGTGACCAAACAACAAAATCTCGTGGTTTTTTGTGAAATCTTGTGAGATTTCATAAGATCACGCTAGATCTCCCAAGATTTCATTCATAAAATCCCCAACATGGCACCCATGTGAACCACTGTGGACCCCTGAGCAAGGTCCATACCCCCCACCAACTGCTCCCCGGGCGCTTTATAGCAGCCCCCTGCTCTCAGGTTCAACCTGAGATGGTGAAAGTGCAGAGAATGAATTTCATAATTGGCTCCCTAATTGGAATGAATAAAGTATATGAAAAAAATAAAATAAAAAATAAAATAGATCAATATTGCATTTTTGAATCTCTATATGATATCTGCATATGAAAATATCACGATATTTCACTGTGTCAATATTTTTTTCCAGCACAGGTTTACAATTAAGAGAACTCAATTCTTTTCTTATGTGTAGATAAGAAGTGTAGACCGATATTTCAGCCGGCCAATATTTTAGGCCATTTGTACTTTTTAGGGATGCATGAAATAAACACCCCTCTATCAGTGTTAGGGCTGGGAATCACTAGGTGCCTCGCGATACGATACTATCACGATATTTTGCCTACAATAACAATAATATCACGATACAGTGATTCTGCAAAAATTGATATATTGCAATGAATTTATCCACAATAGACCACAGTATTTGTCCCTGAAGACATTCCACATTTATCGACCAAAGTGAATCCATGTGAAAAGAAGTACAAAATATTACAACTCAGTCGCTCATAAGTGACATCCAGTTCGTATGAAATAGAGCCAAACAGTAGAACAAAGTGCAGAGTGGTTCTTCTAAAGGAGCATAAATAAATATTTCAGTCATTATTTCATCTTAAGCTCAAACAGCTGGGTGTTTGATGAAAACCTGGACACACGTTTAAATTTGTACTTTAATAAATTTAAAAGTGGACATTAAACTTTAGGCAGCTTAAACACGTCTAAAGTTTAACCTAGTTTTCTCACAGATGCACGTAGATATCGGTGCAGATGCACGTAGATATCTCGGTGCAAATGCACGCAGATATCGGTGCAGATGCACGTAGATATGATTGCAGATGCTTGCAGATATCGGTGCTGATGCACGCAGATATCGGTGCAGACGTACGTAGATATCGGTGCAGATGCACGTAGATATCGGTGCAGATTGCACGTAGATCTCGGTGCAGACGTACGTAGATCTCGGTGCAGATGCACGTAGATATCGGTGCAGAAGCACGTAGATATCGGTGCAGATGCATGCAGATATCGTTGCAAGATGCATGCAGATATCGGTGCTTATGCACGTAGATATCGGTGCATATGCACGCAGATATCGGTGCTGATGCACGTAGATATCGGTGCAGATGCACGCAGATATCGGTTGCTGATGCACGTAGATATCGGTGCAGACGCACGTAGATATTGGTGCAGATGCACGCAGATATCGGTGCAGATGCACGCAGATATCGGTGCTGATGCACGTAGATATCGGTGCAGATGCACGCAGATATCGGTGCAGACGCACGTAGATATCAGTGCAGATGCACGTAGATATGGTGTTGACGCACGCAGATATCGGTGCAGACGCACGCAGATATCGGTGCAGATGCACGTAGATATCGGTGCAGACGCATGTGGATATCGGTAGAGATGGACGTAGATATCGGTGAAGTTGAGGACTTTTCTCGTGCAAGGGAGTTCGTGCACGTATAAACTCCCTGGAAATAAGGTTCAGGTTGAAAAAAAAGACACTAATCCTTTAAACCAGAAACTGGAGGAAAGTTGCTGCTGCTGCTTTTCAAGCGGACATGAGAGGATGAGTACGGAACACCGTTTAGGCCAAAAATGTGCGTCCAAACGTCAGAAATGCGACCTGATAAAACAATCAGGGTAAAAGCACCTGATCATTGATGATGTCGTCAGTCTTCACCTCAAGTTCAGGAGAGAGAATGACATAAAAATGAAGTTAGATGTAAAAATTGATGTTTGTTTAGATTTATTTTACAAGTTAATAACATTTTAA
>JALJCO010014496.1:0-15234 GCA_023101725.1 Atherinomorus stipes
CTCATCATGATAAGGTGGAATGGGGAGATTCTCATCACCATGAGGTGGAACAGGAGATTCTCATCACCATGAGGTGGAACATGAGATTCTCATCACGATAAGGTGAAATATGAGATTCTCATTATGATGTTGTGGAACAGGAGATTCTCATCGTGATGAGGTGGAACGGGGGAGATTCTCATCGTGATAAGGTGGAACGGGGAGATTCTCATTGTGATGAGGTTGAACATGAGATTCTCATCATGATGTTGTGGGACAGGGAGATTCTCATCACGAGTAAGGTGGAACGGGAGATTCTCATCACCATGAGGTGGAACAGAGAGGGGATTCTCATCACCATGAGGTGGAACAGGGAGATTCTCATCACGATAAGGTGGAACATGAGATTCTCATCATGATGTTGTGGAACAGGGAGATTCTCATCATGATAAGGTGGAACGGGAGATTCTCATGGTGATGAGGTGGAACGGGAGATTCTCATCGTGATGCGGTGGAACGGGAGATTCTCATCGTGATGAGGGTGAACATGACATTCTCATCGTGATGAGGTGGAACAGGAGATTCTCATCGTGATGACGTGGAGACGGGAGATTCTCATCATGATGAGGTGGAACGGGAGATTCTTGTCGTGATGAGGGTGGAACGGGAGATTCTCATCATGATGAGGTGGGGACTGGGAGTTTCTCATCACTGATGAGGTGGAACATGAGTTTCTCATCACGATGAGGTGGAACGTGAACTTCTCATCACGATGAGGTGGAACAGGAGTTTCTCATCGTGATGAGGTGGAACATGAGTTTCTCATCACGATGAGGTGGAACGGGAGTCTCATCACGATGAGTGGAACGGGAGATTCTCATCGTGATGAGGTGGAAGATGAGTTTCTCATCACGATGAGGTGGAACGGGAGTTTCTCATCACGTAAGTGAGGTGAGAACGGGAGATTCTCATCACGATGAGGTGGAACGGGAAATTCTCATCACGATGAGGTGGAACATGAGTTTCTCATCGTGATGAGGGTGGAACATGAGTTTTCTCATCACGATGAGGTGGAACGGGAAATTCCTCTCTCTCTCTCTCTCTCTCTCTCTCTCTCTCTCTCTCTCTCTTTTTTTTTTTTTACACGATGAGGTGGAAAAAGAGTTTCTCATCGTGATGAGGTGAAAGAGGGGAGTTTCTCATCACGATGAGGTGGAATATGAGTTTCTCATCGTGATGAGGTGGAATATGAGTTTCTCATCGTGATGAGATGGAACAGAGTTTCTCATCGTGATGAGGTGGAACATGAGTTTCTCATCACGATGAGATGGTATATGAGTTTCTCATCGTGATGAGGTGGAACAGGAGTTTCTCATCGTGATGAGATGGAAATATGAGTTTCTCATCGTGATGAGGTGGAACAGGGAGTTTCTCATCACGATGAGGTAAAACATGAGTTTCTGCATCATGATGAGGTGGAACAGGAGTTTCTCATCGTGATGAGATGGAACATGAGTTTCTCATCGTGATGTGATGATTTCATGTCTACAAGGAGCAAAACCTCTCAGGAACGTCTCCATCAGCTGGTTGGATCTCTATGACTACAGGAATGCAGACTTGGTCTGAGGGAATTAGGTCTTGAAGGTGGGATTGATGATGTGGATGCAGAATACTTTCCAGGTTCCTTTGCAACTCTACAAACAGCTGATCAGTGGCTTCTTCAGCTCTTCATTCAGTCTCTGTGATATTCTGAATCTTTCCGGAACGTGTTTGATCTCAGCGGGAACCTGATGTGAGCTGCAGATGTGCAGCCTCTGATACTCCGTGAACATGGAACAGCATGCTGCGTTTGCAGGTTCCTGCTGTCTGCAGGACCCGGGCCCCCGGATCAGAACCTCTGGATGCAGGTCTGGGACGTAGACATGGCCTGTCTCTGTTTCCACCGCAGCACCTGTCTGTTTGTGTTTGTGTTGACGTGGAAAGCTGAAAACCTGCCGGAGGAAAATCATTCCTGTCACATCCTGCAGAGATCCGCATCAGGACCTGCTGCAGGCCAAGAGGAAACACGCTGGCATCCGTCGCACTTCAAACCTCATCTCCGAGTCTTCCTGCTGCCTCCTGATCTAACACACATTAAAATCAATCAACAGCTTTTTCATTGAGATGGGTCTGGAGGAGCCGGGCTGTCGATCCACAGACGTTTGGTGTGGAGATAATAACTCCTCCTGTGGGATTAATCTGAGCCTCGCCGGCCTGCCGAGGAGGCGGCGCTCCAACACTTCATGTTAATGATGTTGTTCCTGGACGCGAGGAAAGCGGCGATCTGGGATTGTTCCGCTCGTGGCAGCGTCTCCTGCATTAACCTCAGAGACGACCTGACGGGATTAAAGGAGCTCAGAGGAGGTGAGGACTCTGAGGAGGAGAAATGATGATGGAAACCCTTTCTGTTATGAGTAATGATGAGAATGTAGAAACACCGTCTGAGCTGGAAAAGCACAACGAAAAACAGTTCTGTCCACAACCATCTGTGCAGCTCCGCTCCCCCAAACACCACAAGGACATTTTTCCCTATTTCTGGTCTAACAGGCTCATTTTTTAATTCAAACCTGGAGAAGTTGAACCTTTAATCCCAGTGAGCATCAGAACGTTTAATCCCAGTCAGCGTCAGAACCTTTAATCCCAGTGAGCATCAGAACCTTTAATCCCAGTCAGCATCAGAACCTTTAATCCCAGTCAGCATCAGATCCTTTAATCCCAGTCAGCATAAGAACCTTTAATCCCAGTCAGCATCTAGAACCTTTAATCCCAGTCAGCATCAGAACGTTTAATCCCAGTTAGCAGCAGAACCTTTAATCCCAGTCAGCATCAGAACCCTTAATCCCAGTCAGCATCTAGAACCTTTAATCCCAGTCAGCATCAGAACCTTTAATCCCAGTCAGCATCAGAACCTTTAATCCCAGTCAGCATCTAGAACCTTTAATCCCAGTCAGCATCAGAACCTTTAATCCCAGTTAGCAGCAGAACCTTTAATCCCAGTCAGCATCAGAACCTTTAATCCCAGTCAGAGTCTAGAACCTTTAATCCCAGTCAGCATCAGAACCTTTAATCCCAGTCAGCATCTAGAACCTTTAATCCCAGTCAGCATCAGAACCTTTAATCTCAGTCAGCATCAGAACATTTAATCCCAGTCAGCATCAGAACCTTTAATCTCAGTCAGCATCAGAACATTTAATCCCAGTCAGCATCAGAACCTTTAATCTCAGTCAGCATCAGAACATTTAATCCCAGTCAGCATCAGAACCTTTAATCTCAGTCAGCATCAGAACCTTTAATCCCAGTCAGCATCTAGAACCTTTAATCCCAGTCAGCATCAGAACCTTTAATCTCAGTCAGCATCAGAACATTTAATCCCAGTCAGCATCAGAACCTTTAATCTCAGTCAGCATCAGAACATTTAATCCCTGTCAGCATCAGAACCTTTAATCTCAGTCAGCATCAGAACCTTTAATCCCAGTCAGCATCAGAACCTTTAATCCCAGTCAGCATCTAGAACCTTTAATCCCAGTCAGCATCAGAACCTCTAATCCCAGTCAGCATCTAGAACCTTTAATCCCAGTCAGCATCAGAACCTTTAATCTCAGTCAGCTTCAGAACCTTTAATCCCAGTCAGCATCTAGAACCTTTAATCCCAGTCAGCATCAGAACCTTTAATCCCAGTCAGCATCTAGAACCTTTAATCCCAGTCAGCATCTAGAACCTTTAATCCCAGTCAGCATCAGAACCTCTAATCCCAGTCAGTATCAGAACCTTTAATCCCAGTCAGCTTCAGAACCTTTAATCCCAGTCAGCTTCAGAACCTTTAATCCCAGTCAGCATCTAGAACCTTTAATCCCAGTCAGCATCAGAACCTTTAATCCCAGTCAGCATCTAGAACCTTTAATCCCAGTCAGCATCAGAACCTTTAATCTCAGTCAGCATCAGAACATTTAATCTCAGTCAGCATCAGAACCTTTAATCCCAGTCAGCATCAGAACCTTTAATCCCAGTCAGCATCTAGAACCTTTAATCCCAGTCAGCATCAGAACCTCTAATCCCAGTCAGCATCTAGAACCTTTAATCCCAGTCAGCATCAGAACCTTTAATCCCAGTCTGCATCTAGAACCTTTAATCCCAGTCAGCATCTAGAACCTTTAATCCCAGTCAGCATCGGAACCTTTAATCCCAGTCAGCATCAGAACCTTTAATCCCAGTCAGTATCAGAACCTTTAATCCCAGTCAGCTTCAGAACCTTTAATCCCAGTCAGCATCTAGAACCTTTAATTCCAGTCAGTATCAGAACCTTTAATCCCAGTCAGCATCAGAACCTTTAATCGCAGTCAGCTTCAGAACCTTTAATCCCAGTCAGCATCAGAACGTTTAATCCCAGTCAGCTTCAGAACCTTTAATTCCAGTCAGCTTCAGAACCTTTAATCCCAGTCAGCATCAGAACCTTTAATTCCAGTCAGCTTCAGAACCTTTAATCCCAGTCAGCTTCAGAACCTTTAATCCCAGTCAGTATCAGAACATTTAATTCCAGTCAGCTTCAGAACCTTTAATCCCAGTCAGCATCAGAACCTTTAATCCCAGTCAGCATCAGAACCTTTAATCCCAGTCAGCTTCAGAACCTTTAATCCCAGTCAGCATCAGAACGTTTAATCCCAGTCAGCTTCAGAACCTTTAATCCCAGTCAGCTTCAGAACCTTTAATCCCAGTCAGTATCAGAACCTTTAATTCCAGTCAGCTTCAGAACCTTTAATCCCAGTCAGCATCTAGAACCTTTAATCCCAGTCAGCATCAGAACCTTTAATCCCAGTCAGCTTCAGAACCTTTAATCCCAGTCAGCATCAGAACGTTTAATCCCAGTCAGCTTCAGAACCTTTAATCCCAGTCAGCATCAGAACGTTTAATCCCAGTCAGCTTCAGAACCTTTAATCCCAGTCAGCATCAGAACCTTTAATCCCAGTCAGCATCAGAACCTTTAATCCCAGTCAGTATCAGAACCTTTAATCCCAGTCAGCTTCAGAACCTTTAATCCCAGTCAGCTTCAGAACCTTTAATCCCAGTCAGCTTCAGAACCTTTAATCCCAGTCAGCATCTAGAACCTTTAATCACAGTCAGCATCAGAACCTTTAATCCCAGTCAGCATCTAGAACCTTTAATCTCAGTCAGCATCAGAACATTTAATCTCAGTCAGCATCAGAACCTTTAATCCCAGTCAGCATCAGAACCTTTAATCCCAGTCAGCATCTAGAACCTTTAATCCCAGTCAGCATCAGAACCTCTAATCCCAGTCAGCATCTAGAACCTTTAATCCCAGTCAGCATCAGAACCTTTAATCCCAGTCTGCATCTAGAACCTTTAATCCCAGTCAGCATCTAGAACCTTTAATCCCAGTCAGCATCAGAACCTTTAATCTCAGTCAGCATCTAGAACCTTTAATCCCAGTCAGTATCAGAACCTTTAATCCCAGTCAGCTTCAGAACCTTTAATCCCAGTCAGCATCTAGAACCTTTAATTCCAGTCAGTATCAGAACCTTTAATCCCAGTCAGCATCAGAACCTTTAATCCCAGTCAGCATCAGAACCTTTAATCCCAGTCAGCATCAGAACCTTTAATCCCAGTCAGCATCAGAACGTTTAATCCCAGTCAGCTTCAGAACCTTTAATCCCAGTCAGTATCAGAACCTTTAATTCCAGTCAGCTTCAGAACCTTTAATCCCAGTCAGCATCAGAACGTTTAATCCCAGTCAGCATCAGAACCTTTAATCACAGTCAGCTTCAGAACCTTTAATCCCAGTCAGCATCAGAACGTTTAATCCCAGTCAGCTTCAGAACCTTTAATTCCAGTCAGCTTCAGAACCTTTAATCCCAGTCAGCATCAGAACCTTTAATTCCAGTCAGCTTCAGAACCTTTAATCCCAGTCAGCATCTAGAACCTTTAATCCCAGTCAGCATCAGAACCTTTAATCCCAGTCAGCATCAGAACGTTTAATCCCAGTCAGCTTCAGAACCTTTAATCCCAGTCAGCATCAGAACCTTTAATCTCAGTCAGCATCAGAACCTTTAATCCCAGTCTGCATCAGAACCTTTAATCCCAGTCAGCATCAAAACCTTTAATCCCAGTCAGCATCAGAACCTTTAATCCCAGTCAGCATCAGAACGTTTAATCCCAGTCAGCTTCAGAACCTTTAATCCCAGTCAGCATCAGAACGTTTAATCCCAGTCAGCTTCAGAACCTTTAATCCCAGTCAGCATCAGAACCTTTAATCCCAGTCAGCATCAGAACCTTTAATCCCAGTCAGTATCAGAACCTTTAATCCCAGTCAGCTTCAGAACCTTTAATCCCAGTCAGCTTCAGAACCTTTAATCCCAGTCAGCATCTAGAACCTTTAATCACAGTCAGCAGCATCAGAACCTTTAATCCCAGTCAGCATCAGAACCTTTAATCCCAGTCAGCATCAGAACCTTTAATCCCAGTCAGTACCAGAACCTTTAATCCCAGTCAGCATCAGAACCTTTAATCCCAGTCAGTATCAGAACCTTTAATCCCAGTCAGCATCAGAACCTTTAATCCCAGTCAGTACCAGAACCTTTAATCCCAGTCAACATCAGAACCTTTAATCCCAGTCAGTATCAGAACCTTTAATCCCAGTCAGCATCAGAACCTTTAATCACAGTCAGCAGCATCAGAACCTTTAATCCCAGTCAGCATCAGAACCTTTAATCCCAGTCAGCATCAGAACCTTTAATCCCAGTCAGTATCAGAACCTTTAATCCCAGTCAGCATCAGAACCTTTAATCCGTCAGCTTCAGAACCTTTAATCCCAGTCAGCATCTAGAACCTTTAATCACAGTCAGCAGCATCAGAACCTTTAATCCCAGTCAGAATCAGAACCTTTAATCCCAGTCAGCATCAGAACCATTAATCCCAGTCAGCATCTAGAACCTTTAATCCCAGTCAGCATCAGAACCTTTAATCTCAGTCAGCATCAGAACATTTAATCTCAGTCAGCATCAGAACCTTTAATCCCAGTCAGCATCAGAACCTTTAATCCCAGTCAGCATCTAGAACCTTTAATCCCAGTCAGCATCAGAACCTCTAATCCCAGTCAGCATCTAGAACCTTTAATCCCAGTCAGCATCAGAACCTTTAATCCCAGTCTGCATCTAGAACCTTTAATCCCAGTCAGCATCTAGAACCTTTAATCCCAGTCAGCATCAGAACCTTTAATCTCAGTCAGCATCTAGAACCTTTAATCCCAGTCAGTATCAGAACCTTTAATCCCAGTCAGCTTCAGAACCTTTAATCCCAGTCAGCATCTAGAACCTTTAATTCCAGTCAGTATCAGAACCTTTAATCCCAGTCAGCATCAGAACCTTTAATCCCAGTCAGCATCAGAACCTTTAATCCCAGTCAGCATCAGAACGTTTAATCCCAGTCAGCTTCAGAACCTTTAATCCCAGTCAGTATCAGAACCTTTAATTCCAGTCAGCTTCAGAACCTTTAATCCCAGTCAGCATCAGAACCTTTAATCCCAGTCAGCATCAGAACCTTTAATCACAGTCAGCTTCAGAACCTTTAATCCCAGTCAGCATCAGAACGTTTAATCCCAGTCAGCTTCAGAACCTTTAATTCCAGTCAGCTTCAGAACCTTTAATCCCAGTCAGCATCAGAACCTTTAATTCCAGTCAGCTTCAGAACCTTTAATCCCAGTCAGCATCTAGAACTTTTAATCCCAGTCAGCATCTAGAACCTTTAATCCCAGTCAGCATCTAGAACTTTTGATCCCAGTCAGCTTCAGAACCTTTAATCCCAGTCAGCATCAGAACCTTTAATCCCAGTCAGCTTCAGAACCTTTAATCCCAGTCAGCATCAGAACCTTTAATCCCAGTCTGCATCAGAACCTTTAATCCCAGTCAGCATCAAAACCTTTAATCCCAGTCAGCATCAGAACCTTTAATCCCAGTCAGTATCAGAACTTCCTGTTTTCTTTTTATAAAGGTATCACCTCCTACACCGTCTGTGCCGCTTCAACCATCCAGATATTAAAACATCAACTCATCCACAAGGTTCCTGCCATAACCAGAACCGTTCCAGGCAGAACCTGAACCGTTCCTGGCAGAACCAGAACCGTTCCAGGAAGAACCTGAACCGTTCCCGGCAGAACCAGAACCGTTCCAGGCAGAACCAGAACCGTTCCAGGAAGAACCTGAACCGTTCCAGGCAGAACCTGAACCGTTCCAGGAAGAACCAGAACCGTTCCAGGCAGAACCAGAACCGTTCCAGGCAGAACCAGAACCGTTCCAGAACCGTGATGTCAGGATCTTCTGACTTTGCGTCAGTGTGACGTCAGAAACTGGTTCCCTGCCGGTTCCAGTCGGTGAACTCTGACACAGTTCTGGTCGGACCGGGACAGACGTCTGCTCCGTAGCCTGCTGAAAACCACAGAAGAAGAGGAGGAGGAGGAAGAGGATGTTCCTCCACCGTGTTTATCTCCGTGTTGGTTGTTGGCTCCTCCTGAACATGTCAAACTATCACCGCTAATAAGTGCTTAAGGAGCTGGAACTTTCTGCAAATGTTGGTTCCAGTACCAAACCCTCCCTCCTCCTCCTCCTCCTCCTCCCCTCGTCTTCCTCTTCTTGCTCCTGAAAGTCTCTGATGAATTTTTGATTTTTGCCCTCTGCAGCGCCGACTCTCAGCAGAAAGACTCGTCTGTAATTCAAAGCGCAGCTGGCAGAGGAAGAATGAAAAAGAATAATGCAGCAGCGCCGCCTCTTTCTTCTGGTCGTGTTCGGTGGGAAAAACTGTCAAGTGCTGCTCTTTTCCTTCTTTTTTGATTAGCTGAGTTTCTCTTCTCCCTCCCTGGCTTTTGTTCCTGACCCAGGAATCCCGGAGCGGCCCTTGTTCCGCGCGGCGGTGGGGGTGGGAATAATAATGTTATGCTGAGGAAGATGAATCGGAACAAGCGCCGGCCTCGGGGCGCGCGCACCTCTCTCTCTGGGTCAATGCCGTTCCTCCTCACATCCCCACGCCGACACTCAACCGGAGCTGCCAGCTGATTAATCCCAATTAGACGGGCTGTCACTTTCCTGCAGAGCTGGGGGGGGGGGGGGTCCTGTTTGGTAGGAAAGAGCATTTTTCCAGGTGGGTCTGTGATGTTTGTCTGCAGACAGACAGAGGAACGACTTTTGAACCTGAGGAAACCACAACGGGGTCAGATGCCAGTGCAGAAGCCCCGCCCACTAACACAGACGCCCCGCCCCTAACACAGAAGCCCCGCCCCCTGACACAGAGACAGATGTGAACGTGATATCTGACAGTAGATTGTGAATTCATCTTGCATCTGCCGGTGATAACAGCTCAAAGTGATGTGGTTCAGGACCACCTTGGTCTTCCACCACAGCGGCGTCTGTGGGGGTGGTGGTGGGGGGGGTGGTGGCAGGGGGGGTTGCTTCCACCAAAAGACCACTTTGTGGTGTTCTGGGGAGTTAGTATCACTTTCCATCTTCGTAGCAGCCACTGCACTGCTGTCATTCAGTAATTTCCACCAGTGTATTCATGCCCCCACACCCCCCTCCCCCTCACACCCCCATTCCACACACAGTTTCTTGCATTTTTTAAATTTAGCAGTGGTGTAGATATGCTGCCAATGCTGTAAAAGCATATGGCAGTATTTTACTACTTGTGCACATTTCGTCTACTTTTTTGACGCCCCTACTCCCCCCAGGGCTTTGCCAGCACCCCCACAAAAGTCACTAGATATTTACATGTCTGTTACAGTTTTAACACACTGGCAGGTTAAATTTTAGTAAAACTCAGAAAAAGCCCCAAAACCCCTCCACACTCTAAATTTGGAAGAATTTTCAGATGTGAAAGAAATGCCCATAACTCCTACAGCTTTCATCGTACAGACATAAATTATGTGACAAAGGAAAACCTGTCGGCTTCATTTGGTATTTCCGCCCAAAATTCACTCAGACGTGCCGTTTCCGAGTTACGCTGCTCCAAAGTCGGCCTACGCCTCCCATCGACTTCCATTATAACTGATCAAAAGTGACTCCCTGTCTCTCCAGTGTTTTAAGCTCGCCACCGTTTAAATTCTGTTCATAGTAGGATAAAATAAAACACATTCTGAGTTCCTTAAAGTTTTGTGGCACTCACAGTGAAATTGTTTTTTGATATCTCTTACAGTTTTCCTTCAGGGCAGAGTTGTTCGGGGGTGCGCACAGACTATTTTCAGTGTAGCTCTCTCTGTCTGTGTAACTGCCATATTCACACAGGCAGGCCCAAGCCTAGCAACACTCAACAAGGCAGCTGCAGCAGTTCCATCAGTGTCGTGTGTCACGCACACACATTTCCTCATACTGTAATATTATATCTGAGCAGCCGGATGATAAACTGGATCCTCCACAGGTTTTAGTCGTTTATAAGGACACGAGTGATTCTGGGCCGTCTGGTTTATATACAGATGCACGCAACAGCACCTCTTCTCATCCTCTTTTCTCTATTTTCTCATTATCTGTCTATCTCAAAGTGTCTATCTATCTATCTATCTATCTATCTATCTATCTATCTATCTATCTATCTATCTATCTATCTATCTATCTATCTATCTATCTATCTATCTATCATTCAGTGTCTCAATACAGATGCTCATTTGCGCTCCTCCTCTCTTCTCATCTCTCCCCTCTCTCTCTCTCTGTCTGTCTCCCTCTCTCTCTCTCTCCCTCTCTCTCACACACACATGTACATTGATGTAAATGTGTATAGCGGTGTGTCATGTTGCATCTGCACACTGAAGCACGGATTCGTTGGCTGCATACGTCACATTAAGTACCGTCCTGTTTCAAAACCGTCTGAAGGAGCGTCTGAGCCTCCAAACCTGCACTCCGTTTGGCCTGAAACGAAGGATACATGCAAAAATCCTTCCTGGCCTCTCCAATCCCAGAATTCCTGGCACACAAGATGGGAGGAAAAAGCAGAGCTAGGAGTGCAATATTTGGATATATAAACCAGTAAACACTTCTAGTGATGCTTAAAAAGGGGAAGTTCAGAATTTTTGACATAGGGCCTCATTTTCAAAGTGAGCCAGAATGCTGTGTATCACTGAAGACAGTTTCAACATATTTCATCCCGTTATTCTAGTCTCCAGGAGGTCGCTGATGCTAATGCTAGTGGAAGTCAATACGAATCTGCTAGCCTGTCATTAAAACCAATCTTACCCACCTCACAGAACATCGGAGGCAAATCAGCAAGCCTATCTGTGTAAATGTTGTGTTTAAACTAGTAAGCTTCCTGTGAGAAAAAGTGAACCTAGTCCTTGTGTGACAAATGATGCATTACATATTGAGGAACTAGTTTTCTTGCCAGCTTACAACCTTTGCCAGTGTTGTCATGGCTCCTGGGCTGAGGGGTTTTTCTGAGCCGTCCCTGAATACATCTGATTGCTGATCTTCCTCACCTGTGCTGCTCTCTATTTAAGCAGCAGTCTTCCTCCTTTCCTTTGCCAGATCGTCAGAGCTTGCTTCTAGCGCATCCAGCCTCCATTTGTATTTTTGATCCTGTTACTGACCTGTTTTTTCTCTTGTTGGACTCTGAGACTGCCTGCCCCAGCTTGTCCAGCTTCTGCTACACCGCCCTACTTCTGCTACACCGCCCAGCTTCTGCTACACCGTCCTACTTCTGCTACACCGCCCCTACTTCTGCTACACCGCCCGGCTTCTGCTACACCGCCCAGCTTCTGCTACTCCGCCCAGCTTCTGCTATACCGCCCGGCTTCTGCTACACCGCCCAGCTTCTGCTACACCGCCCAGCTTCTGCTACACCGCCCAGCTTCTGCTACACCACCCAGCTTCTGCTACACTGTCCAGCTTCTGCTACACCGCCCAGCTTCTGCTACACCGTCCAGCTTCTGCTACACCGTCCAGCTTCTGCTACACCGTCCAGCTTCTGCTACACTGTCCAGCTTCTGCTATACCGCCCGGCTTCTGCTACACCGCCCAGCTTCTGCTACACCGCCCAGCTTCTGCTACACCGCCCAGCTTCTGCTACACCGCCCAGCTTCTGCTACACTGTCCAGCTTCTGCTACACCGCCCAGCTTCTGCTACACCGCCCAGCTTCTGCTACACTGTCCAGCTTCTGCTACACCGCCCAGCTTCTGCTACACCGTCCAGCTTCTGCTACACCGTCCAGCTTCTGCTACACTGTCCAGCTTCTGCTACACCGCCCCTACTTCTGCTACACCACCCGGCTTCTGCTACACCGTCCAGCTTCTGCTACACCGCCCAGCTTCTGCTACACTGTCCAGCTTCTGCTACACTGTCCAGCTTCTGCTACACCGCCCAGCTTCTGCTACACTGTCCAGCTTCTGCTACACCGTCCAGCTTCTGCTACACCGTCCAGCTTCTGCTACACCACCCGGCTTCTGCTACACCGCCCAGCTTCTGCTACACCGTCCAGCTTCTGCTACACCGCCCAGCTTCTGCTACACCATCCAGCTTCTGCTACACCGTCCAGCTTCTGCTACACCACCCGGCTTCTGCTACACCGCCCAGCTTCTGCTACACCGCCCAGCTTCTGCTACACCGCCCAGCTTCTGCTACACCGCCCAGCTTCTGCTACACCGCCCGGCTTCTGCTACACCGCCCGGCTTCTGCTACACCGCCCGGCTTCTGCTACACCGTCCGGCTTCTGCTACACCGCCCCTACTTCTGCTTCACCGCCCCTACTTCTGCTACACCGCCCCTACTTCTGCTACACCGCCCCTATATTGATATTTGAATCGATAAAATCATTACATACAGTACATCCTATTTCTTGTGTTGCTTTACTCATTCCTAGTACTACTTCACTAATTCCTAGGATTACTTAACTCAGTCCTAGTACTACTTTAGTAATTTCCAGAACACTTTACTCAACAGTCTTACTGTAGTCATTCATACAGGAGCAGAGATGATGGTGATGGAGGATGAAGCTGATTGGTCAGTTCAAGCTTTGTGTCATTTTTAACAAAGTTTAAACTTCACATGAACTCGATCAGATGGATTTAAATGAAGCAGCTTTGGTGAATTTGGATTTTCTGATGAGTTTTCCTGAGATTGTTTTCAGGACGGTAAAGTCTCGGCTTCCCTCCTCATCTTTGAATGTTGTTGTTTAACTTTTAATCTGCACATTAAATTCCATGCAGTCATATTTAACCGTTGCCAGTGTTCAGATTTTAACGATGTAAGGATGGAACATGAAACGGAGCTATTCGTGGAAAGTTTCCTTAAATCAGCCGTGACGCTGCATCAGAGTGGATGTTGTTTGTTTGTTGTGCTGTTTGTGTGATGAACTGAGCGGGCGGCCCGCGGCGCAGCTTTAATGTTTCCTGTTGTTTTTCAGTTCCCCCGGCTGTAAACAGCTCTGCTCCTCAGATTACAGCTCGTAAATATTCAGCAGCTTCCTCTGTGTTTCAGCAGGGTGTTTGCATTTTAACCACGGCGACATGGCAAATAGTAAGCTGCAGACACAAACAGGTGTTTATGGAAACGGAAAACATTCAGCTCTCGGGAGGTTTCACCACTTAGTTAACTCATCGGGACCTGATGGACTCCGTCCAGGAGCCGTTAGCTTCTCTCAGAGCTGGAAATGAAGCCAGATTCCAGATTTGGTTTGTTGACAGATTTCACTTGAATTTATTTAATGTTTCCAGTTTCTTGAACCTGATTTCTTATGTTTTTGCTTGTTTGTCACATTTAAATGTTTCAGATCATCAAACAAGTTTAAATATGAGACAAAGATAACACAACAGAAAATGCAGTTTTTAAATGAAGGTTTTTATTAGTACGGGGTACTGATCAGAATGTGCGGGTCACAAAACGCAAATGGAGAAAATCTCCTGTTTATTAGTTCACTTTCACAAAGTGATGCTAGTTGAACCACCCGATTACAGCAACTATGCTAAGCTAAGCTAAAGTCAGTGCTGCCAGATTCAGAGAATGACTGGGTCGGTTAGAAACGCTTCTGGCCACTTGTCCAACTCAGGAGACTTGATTACATGTTAAATTATAATACACATGATAAATAATCAATTTTATTTAAAAGGGGGTAAATTACAGCAACAGTGACCTATGATTACTGGGTTTTTTCAGTTATTGCAGAAGTCGTAGAAGTTGTAGCTATGCATTACAGGTGGAAAAAATAAACACGCTGAAATAAAGTAATATTTTTCATGTGCCGATATCACATCTATATTTAAAAATGCTGTATCTAATTTCACTAAACGAAATCTCGCAAAATTTCATGAAAACCTGTGACATTTTACCACAGAACAATGAAATCTGTGCATTTCATTGGCAAAATAGATCTTTTGCCATGTTTTCAACATACAAAATATTGGTACATAAAAATGTTGCGATATTTCAGTGTATCGACAATTTTTCCCACCCCCATTATACACTGGTTATGAAATCTTGTGAAATTTCATGAAAACCTGGGAGATTTTGTAATAGAACTACTGAACATCTTGTGAGATTTCATTAGTAAAATAGATCGGATGCCACGAATAAGTTTTAAACACAGATATGATATTGGCGCATGAAAACATCCCGATATTTCAAGTGCGTTGAGTATTTTTCTCACCCCCATTATGCATAGTTGACTTATTAACCGTTGGCCACCTGTAGAAAAATCTCTGCAGGCGCCCTGACTTTACCCCTGGTGTCCCCCCTCCCAACAGCTGCTGGTGGGAGGGGGGACACCACAGCTCCTCCACAGCTGCCATCTCTTCATCATCTGTCAGTATTCACGCCGAACGCCTCGTCCTGCCTCCAGCGTGCACACTGAAGGTTTCGTCCTGCCTCCAGCGTGCACACTGAAGGTTTCGTCCTGCCTCCAGCGTGCACACTGAAGGCCTCGTCCTGCCTCTGGCGTGCACACTGAAGGCCTCGTCCTGCCTCTGCCGTGCACACTGAAGGCTTCGTCCT
Organism: Atherinomorus stipes; assembly: GCA_023101725.1. Taxonomy (NCBI): domain Eukaryota; kingdom Metazoa; phylum Chordata; class Actinopteri; order Atheriniformes; family Atherinidae; genus Atherinomorus; species Atherinomorus stipes. The sequence continues at coordinate 14,986 of JALJCO010014496.1, forward strand.
GCCTCTGCCGTGCACACTGAAGGCCTCGTCCTGCCTCCAGCGTGCACACTGAAGGCTTCGTCCTGCCTCCGCCGTGCACACTGAAGGCTTCGTCCTGCCTCTGCCGTGCACACTGAAGGCCTCGTCCTGCCTCCAGCGTGCACACTGAAGGCCTCGTCCTACCTCCAGCGTGCACACTGAGAAAGAGCCTCGTCCTGCCTCCGCCGCGCACTCTGAAGAGCCTCGTCCTGCCTCCAGCGTGCACACTGA
>JALJCO010014497.1:0-65000 GCA_023101725.1 Atherinomorus stipes
TACGTATATAGTCTCATTCATACGTGGTGACGGTAAGCTAGGTATGTAGCCTCATTTATACGTGGTGACGGTAGGCTACGTATGTAGCCTCATTTATACGTGGTGACGGTAAGCTATGTATGTAGCCTCATTCATACGTGGTGACGGTAAGCTACGTATGTAGTCTCATTCATACGTGGTGACGGTAAGCTACATATGTAGCCTCATTCATACGTGGTGACGGTAAGCTACGTATGTAGCCTCATTCATACGTGGTGTCGGTAAGCTACGTATGTTGTCTCATTCATACGTGGTGACGGTAAGCTACGTATGTAGCCTCATTCATACGTGGTGACGGTAAGCTACGTATGTAGCCTCATTCATACGTGGTGATGGTAAGCTACGTTTGTAGCCTCATTCATACGTAGTGACGGTAAGCTACGTATGTTGTCTCATTCATACGTGGCGACAGTAAGCTATATTTGTAGCCTTATTCATATGTGGTGATGGTAAGCTACGTATGTAGCATCATTCATGCGTGGTGACGGTAAGCTACGTATGTAGCCTCATTCATACGTGGTGACGGTAAGCTACGTATGTAGCCTCATTCATACGTGGTGATGGTAAGCTACGTATGTAGCCTCATTCATACGTGGTGACGGTAAGCTACGTATGTAGCCTCATTCATACATGGTGACGGTAAGCTACGTATGTAGCCTCATTCATACGTGGTGACAGTAAGCTACGTATGTAGCCTCATTCATACGTGGTGACAGTAAGCTACGTATGTAGCCTCATTCATACGTGGTGATGGTAAGCTACGTATGTAGCCTCATTCATACGTGGTGACGGTAAGCTACGTATGTAGCCTCATTCATACGTGGTGACGGTAAGCTACGTATGTAGCCTCATTCATACGTGGTGACAGTAAGCTACGTATGTAGCCTCATTCATACGTGGTGACGGTAAGCTACGTATGTAGCCTCATTCATACGTGGTGACGGTAAGCTACGTATGTAGCCTCATTCATACGTGGTGACGGTAAGCTACGTATGTAGCCTCATTCATACGTCGTGACGGTAAGCTACGTATGTAGCCTCATTCATACGTGGTGACGGTAAGCTACGTATGTAGCCTCATTCATACGTGGTGACGGTAAGCTACGTATGTAGCCTCATTCATACGTGGTGACGGTAAGCTACGTATGTAGCCTCATTCATACGTGGTGACAGTAAGCTACATATGTAGCCTCATTCATACGTGGTGACGGTAAGCTACGTATGTAGCCTCATTCATACGTGGTGACGTTAAGCTACATATGTAGCCTCATTCATACGTGGTGACGGTAAGCTACGTATGTAGCCTTATTCCATACGTGGTGACGGTAAGCTACGTATGTAGCCTCAATCATACGTGGTGACAGTAAGCTACGTATGTAGCCTCATTCATACGTGGTGACGGTAAGCTACGTATGTAGTCTCATTCATACGTGGTGACGGTAAGCTACGTATGTAGCCTCATTCATATTTGGTGACGGTAAGCTACGTATGTAGCCTCATTCATACGTGGTGACGGTAAGCTACATATGTAGCCTCATTCATACGTGGTGACGGTAAGCTACGTATGTAGCCTCATTCATACGTGGTGACGGTAAGCTACGTATTTTGCCTCATTCATACGTGGTGACGGTAAGCTACGTATGTAGCCTCATTCATACGTGGTGACGGTAAGCTACGTATGTAGCCTCATTCATACGTGGTGACGGTAAGCTACGTATGTAGCCTCATTCATATGTGGTGACGGTAAGCTACGTATGTAGCCTCATTCATACGTGGTGACGGTAAGCTACGTATGTAGCCTCATTCATACGTGGTGATAGTAAGCTACGTATGTAGCCTCATTCATACGTGGTGACGGTAAGCTACGTATGTAGCCTCATTCATACGTGGTGATGGTAAGCTACGTTTGTAGCCTCATTCATACGTGGTGACGGTAAGCTACGTATGTTGTCTCATTCATACGTGGTGACAGTAAGCTACATTTGTAGCCTCATTCATACGTGGTGACGGTAAGCTACGTATGTAGCCTCATTCATACGTGGTGACGGTAAGCTACGTATGTAGCCTCATTCATACGTGGTGACGGTAAGCTACGTATGTAGCCTCATTCATACGTGGTGACGGTAAGCTACGTATGTAGCCTCATTCATACGTGGTGACGGTAAGCTACGTATGTAGCCTCATTCATACGTGGTGACGGTAAGCTACGTATGTAGCCTCATTCATACGTGGTGACGGTAAGCTACGTATGTAGCCTCATTCATACGTGGTGACGGTAAGCTACGTATGTAGCCTCATTCATACGTGGTGACGGTAAGCTACGTATGTAGCCTCATTCATACGTGGTGACGGTAAGCTACGTATGTAGCCTCATTCATACGTGGTGACGGTAAGCTACGTATGTAGCCTCATTCATACGTGGTGACGGTAAGCTACGTATGTAGCCTCATTCATACGTGGTGACGGTAAGCTACGTATGTAGCCTCATTCATACGTGGTGACGGTAAGCTACGTATGTAGCCTCATTCATACGTGGTGACGGTAAGCTACGTATGTAGCCTCATTCATACGTGGTGATCGTAAGCTACGTATGTAGCCTCATTCATACGTGGTGACGGTAAGCTACGTATGTAGCCTCATTCATACGTGGTGATGGTAAGCTACGTATGTAGCCTCATTCATACGTGGTGACGGTAAGCTACGTATGTAGCCTCATTCATACGTGGTGACGGTAAGCTACGTTTGTAGCCTCATTCATACGTGGTGACGGTAAGCTACGTATGTAGCCTCATTCATACGTGGTGACGGTAAGCTACGTATGTAGCCTCATTCATACGTGGTGACGGTAAGCTACGTATGTAGCCTCATTCATACGTGGTGACGGTAAGCTACGTATGTAGCCTCATTCATACGTGGTGACGGTAAGCTACGTAAGTAGCCTCATTCATACGTGGTGACGGTAAGCTACGTATGTAGCCTCATTCATACGTGGTGCAGTAAGCTACGTATGAAGCCTCATTCATACGTGGTGACTGTAAGCTACGTATGTAGCCTCATTCATACGTGGTCACGGTAAGCTACGTATGTAGCCTCATTCATACGTGGTGACGGTAAGCTACGTATGTGGCCTCATTCATACGTAGTGACGGTAAACTACGTATGTTGTCTCATTCATACGTGGTGACAGTAAGCTACATTTGTAGCCTTATTCATACCTGGTGATCGTAAGCTACGTATGTAGTCTCATTCATACGTGGTTACGGTAAGCTACGTATGTAGCCTCATTTATATGTGGTGACGGTAAGCTACGTATGTAGCCTCATTCATACGTAGTGACAGTAAGCTACGTATTCTGTCTCATTCATACGTGGTGACGGTAAGCTACGTATGTAGCCTCATTCATAGGTGGTGAGGGTAAGCTACGTATGTAGCCACATTCATACGTGTTGACGGTAAGCTACGTATGTAGCCTGATTCATACGTGGTGACGGTAACCTACGTATGTAGCCTCATTCATACGTGGTGACGGTTAGCTACGTATGTAGCCTCATTCATACGTGGTGACGGTAAGCTACGTATGTAGCCTCATTCATACGTGGTGACGGTTAGCTACGTATGTAGCCTCATTCATACGTGGTGACAGTAAGCTACGTATGTAGCCTCATTCATACGTGGTGACGGTAAGCTACGTATGTAGCCTCATTCATACGTGGTGACGTTAAGCTACATATGTAGCCTCATTCATACGTGGTGACGGTCAGCTACGTATGTAGCCTTATCCATACGTGGTGACGGTAAGCTACGTATGTAGCCTCAATCATACGTGGTGACAGTAAGCTACGTATGTAGCCTCATTCATACCTGGTGATGGTAAGCTACGTATGTAGTCTCATTCATACGTGGTGACGGCAAGCTACGTATGTAGCCTCATTTATATGTGGTAACGGTAAGCTACGTATGTAGCCTCATTCACACGTGGTGATGGTAAGCTACATATGTAGCCTCATTCATACGTGGTGACGGTAAGCTACGTATGTAGCCTCATTCATACGTAGTGACGGTAAGCTACGTATTCTGTCTCATTCATACGTGGTGACGGTAAGCTACGTATGTAGCCTCATTAATACGTAGTGACAGTAAGCTATGTATGTAGCATCATTCATACGTGGTGACGGTAAGGTACGTATGTAGCCTCATTCATATGTGGTGATAGTAAGTTACGTTTGTAGCCTTATTCCTACGTGGTGACGGTAAGCTACGTTTGTAGTCTTATTCATACAAGGTGATAGTAAGCTACGTATATAGTCTCATTCATACGTGGTGACGGTTAGCTACGTATGTAGCCTCATTCATACGTGGTGATGGTAAGCTAAGTTTGTAGCCTCATTCATACGTGGTGACGGTAAGCTACGTATGTTGTCTCATTCATACGTGGCGACAGTAAGCTACATTTGTAGCCTTATTCATACGTGGTGATGGTAAGCTACGTATGTAGCCTCATTCATACGTGGTGACGGTAAGCTACGTATGTAGCCTCATTCATACGTGGTGACGGTAAGCTACGTAAGTAGCCTCATTCATACGTGGTGACGGTAAGCTACGTATGTAGCCTCATTCATACGTGGTGCAGTAAGCTACGTATGAAGCCTCATTCATACGTGGTGACTGTAAGCTACGTATGTAGCCTCATTCATACGTGGTCACGGTAAGCTACGTATGTAGCCTCATTCATACGTGGTGACGGTAAGCTACGTATGTAGCCTCATTCATACGTAGTGACGGTAAACTACGTTTGTTGTCTCATTCATACGTGGTGACAGTAAGCTACATTTGTAGCCTTATTCATACCTGGTGATCGTAAGCTACGTATGTAGTCTCATTCATACGTGGTGACGGTTAGCTACGTATGTAGCCTCATTTATATGTGGTGACGGTAAGCTTTGTATGTAGCCTCATTCATACGTAGTGACAGTAAGCTACGTATTCTGTCTCATTCATACGTGGTGACGGTAAGCTACGTATGTAGCCTCATTCATAGGTGGTGAGGGTAAGCTACGTATGTAGCCACATTCATACGTGTTGACGGTAAGCTACGTATGTAGCCTGATTCATACGTGGTGACGGTAAGCTACGTATGTAGCCTCATTCATACGTGGTGACGGTTAGCTACGTATGTAGCCTCATTCATACGTGGTGACGGTAAGCTACGTATGAATCCTCATTCATACGTGGTGTTGGTAAGCTACGTATGTAGCCTCATTCATACGTGGTGATGGTAAGCTGCGTATGTAGCCTCATTCATACGTGGTAAAGGTAAGCTACGTTTGTAGCCTCATTCATACGTAGTGACGGTAAGCTACGTATGTTGTCTCATTCATACGTGGCGACAGTAAGCTACATTTGTAGCCTTATTCATATGTGGTGATGGTAAGCTACGTATGTAGCATCATTCATGCGTGGTGACGGTAAGCTACGTATGTAGCCTCATTCATACGTGGTGACAGCAAGCTACGTATGTAGCCTCATTCATACGTGGTGACGGTAAGCTACATATGTAGCCTCATTCATACGTGGTGTAGAAAGCTACGTATGAAGCCTCATTCATACGTGGTGACGGTAAGCTACGTATGTAGCCTCATTCATACGTGGTGACGGTAAGCTACGTATGTAGCCTCATTCATACGTGGTGACGGTAAGCTACGTATGTAGCCACATTCATACGTGGTGATGGTAAGCTACGTATGTAGCCTCATTCATACGTGGTGACGGTAAGCTACGTATGTAGCCTCATTCATACGTGGTGACGGTTAGCTACGTATGTAGCCTCATTCATACGTGGTGACAGTAAGCTACGTATGTAGCCTCATTCATACGTGGTGACGGTAAGCTACGTATGTAGCCTCATTCATACGTGGTGACGTTAAGCTACATATGTAGCCTCATTTATACGTGGTGACGGTCAGCTACGTATGTAGCCTTATCATTACGTGGTGACGGTAAGCTACGTATGTAGCTTCAATCATACGTGGTGACGGTAAGCTACGTATGTAGCCTCATTCATACGTGTTGACGGTAAACTACGTTTGTAGCCTCATTCATACGTGGTGACGGTAAGCTACGTATGTAGCCTCATTCATAAGTGGTGACGGTAAGCTACGTATGTAGCCTCATTCATACGTGGTGACGGCAAGCTACGTATGTAGCCTCATTCATACGTGGTGACGGTAAGCTTCGTATGTAGCCACATTCATACGTGATGAGGGTAAGCTATGTATGTAGCCCCATTCATACGAGGTGACGGTAAGCTACGTATGTAGCCTCATTCATACGTGGTGATGGTAAGCTACGTATGTAGCCTCATTCATACGTGGTGACGGTAAGCTACGTATGTAGCCTCATTCATACGTGGTGACGGTAAGCTACATTTGTAGCCTCATTCATACGTGGTGATGGTAAGCTACGTATGCAGTCTCATTCATACGTGGTGGCGGTAAGCTACGTATGTTGTCTCATTCATACGTGGTGACAGTAAGCTACGTATGTAGCCTCATTCATACGTAGTGACGGTAAGCTACGTATGTTGTCTCATTCATACGTGGTGACAGTAAGCTACGTATGTTGTCTCATTCATACGTGGTGACAGTAAGCTACATTTGTAGCCTTATTCATACGTGGTGATGGTAAGCTATGTATGAAGTCTCATTCATACGTGTTGACGGTAAGCTACGTATGTAGCCTCATTCATACGTGGTGACTGTAAGCTACGTATGTAGCCTCATTCATACATGGTGACGGCAAGCTACGTATGTAGCCTCATTCATAAGTGGTGACGGTAAGCTACGTATGTAGCCTTATTCATACGTGGTGACGGTAGGCTACGTATGTAGCCTCATTCATACGTGGTGACGGTAAGCTACGTATGTAGCCTCATTCATACGTGTCGACGGTAAGGTACGTATGTAGCCTCATTCATACGTGGTGACGGTAAGCTACGTATGTAGCCTCATTCATACCTGGTGACGGTAAGCTACGTATGTAGCCACATTCATATGTGGTGACAGTAAGCTACCTATGTTGTCTCATTCATACGTGGTGACAGTAAGCTACATTTGTAGCCTTATTCATACGTGGTGATGGTAAGCTACGTATGTAGTCTCATTCATACGTGGTGACGGTAAGCTACGTATGTAGCCTCATTCATACGTGGTGATGGTAAGCTACGTATGTAGCCTCATTCATACGTGGTGACGGTAAGCTACGTATGTAGCCTCATTCATACGTGGTGACGGTAAGCTACGTATGTAGCCTCATTCATACGTGGTGACGGTAAGCTACGTATGTAGCCTCATTCATACGTGGTGACGGTAAGCTACGTATGTAGCCTCATTCATACGTGGTGACGGTAAGCTACGTATGTAGCCTCATTCATACGTGGTGATGGTAAGCTACGTATGTAGCCTCATTCATACGTGGTGAAGGTAAGCTACGTATGTAGCCTCATTCATACGTGGTGACGGTAAGCTACGTATGTAGCCTCATTCATACGTGGTGACGGTAAGCTACGTATGTAGCCTCATTCATACGTGGTGACGGTAAGCTACATATGTAGCCTCATTCATACGTGGTGACGGTAAGCTACGTATGTAGCCTCATTCATACGTGGTGACGGTAAGCTACGTATGTAGCCTCATTCATACGTGGTGACGGTAAGCTACGTATGTAGCCTCATTCATACGTGGTGACGGTAAGCTACGTATGTAGCCTCATTCATACGTGGTGACAGTAAGCTACGTATGTTGCCTCATTCATACGTGGTGACAGTAAGCTACATATGTAGCCTCATTCATACGTGGTGATGGTAAGCTACGTATGTAGCCTCATTCATACGTGGTGACGGTAAGCTACGTATGTAGCCTCATTCATACGTGGTGACGGTAAGCTACGTATGTAGCCTCATTCATACGTGGTGACGGTAAGCTACATATGTAGCCTCATTCATACGTGGTGACGGTCAGCTACGTATGTAGCCTTATCCATACGTGGTGACGTTAAGCTACATATGTAGCCTCATTCATACGTGGTGACGGTTAGCTACGTATTTAGCCTCATTCATAAGTGGTGACAGTAAGCTACGTATGTAGCCTCATTCATACGTGGTGACGGTAAGCTACGTATGTAGCCTCATTCATACGTGGTGATGGAAAGCTACGTATGTAGCCTCATTCATACGTGGTGACGGTAAGCTACGTATGTAGCCTCATTCATACGTGGTGACGGTAAGCTACGTATGTTGTCTCATTCATTCGTGGTGACAGTAAGCTACCTATTTTGTCTCATTCATACGTGGTGACAGTAAGCTACATTTGTAGCCTCATTCATACGTGGTGATGGTAAGCTACGTATGTAGTCTCATTCATACGTGGTGACGGTAAGCTACGTATGTAGCCTCATTCATATGTGGTGACGGTAAGCTACGTATGTAGCCTCATTCATACGTGGTGACGGTAAGCTACGTATGTAGCCTCATTCATACGTGGTGACGGTAAGCTACGTATGTAGCCTCATTCATACGTGGTGACGGTAAGCTACGTATGTAGCCTCATTCATACGTGGTGACGGTAAGCTACGTATGTAGCCACATTCATACGTGGTGATGGTAAGCTACGTATGTAGCCTCATTCATACGTGGTGACGGTAAGCTACGTATGTAGCCTCATTCATACATGGTGACGGTTAGCTACGTATGTAGCCTCATTCATACGTGGTGACAGTAAGCTACGTATGTAGCCTCATTCATACGTGGTGACGGTAAGCTACATTTGTAGCCTTATTCATATGTGGTGATGGTAAGCTACGTATGTAGCATCATTCATGCGTGGTGACGGTAAGCTACGTATGTAGCCTCATTCATACGTGGTGACGGTAAGCTACGTATGTAGCCTCATTCATACGTGGTGCAGTAAGCTACGTATGTAGCCTCATTAATACGTGGTGACGGTAAGCTACGTATGTAGCCACATTCATACGTGGTGATGGTAAGCTACGTATGTAGCCTCATTCATACGTGGTGACGGTGTGAATGAGGTGACCGTCATTCCATACGTTCGACGTCCGCCATTCAGTGACCGTCACCACCATACGTGGTGACGGTTAGCTACGTATGTAGCCTCATTCATACGTGGTGACAGTAAGCTACGTATGTAGCCTCATTCATACGTGGTGACGGTTAGCTACTTATGTAGCCTCATTCATACGTGGTGACGTTAAGCTACATATGTAGCCTCATTCATACGTGGTGACGGTCAGCTACGTATGTAGCCTTATCCATATGTGGTGACGGTAAGCTACGTATGTAGCCTCAATCATACGTGGTGACAGTAAGCTACGTATGTAGCCTCATTCATACGTGGTGACGGTAAGCTACGTATGTAGCCTCATTCATACGTGGTGACGGTAAGCTACGTATGTAGCCACATTCATACGTGGTGAGGGTAAGCTATGTATGTAGCCCCATTCATACGTGGTGACGGTAAGCTACGTATGTAGCCTCATTCATACGTGGTGATGGTAAGCTACGTATGTAGCCTCATTCATACGTGGTGACGGTAAGCTACGTATGTAGCCTCATTCATACGTGGTGACGGTAAGCTACATTTGTAGCCTCATTCATACGTGGTGACGGTAAGCTAGGTATGCAGCCTCATTCATACGTGGTGACGGTAAGCTACGTATGTAGCCTCATTCATACGTGGTGACGGTAAGCTACGTATGTAGCCTTATTCATACGTGGTGACGGTAAGCTACGTATGTAGCCTCATTCATACGTGGTGGCGGTAAGCTACGTATGTTGTCTCATTCATACGTGGTGACAGTAAGCTACGTATGTAGCCTCATTCATACGTGGTGACGGTAAGCTACGTATGTAGCCTCATTCACACGTGGTGACAGTAAGCTACGTATGTTGTCTCATTCATACGTGGTGACAGTAAGCTACATTTGTAGCCTTATTCATACGTGGTGATGGTAAGCTACGTATGTAGCCTCATTCATACGTGGTGACGGTAAGCTACGTATGTAGCCTCATTCATACGTGGTGACTGTAAGCTACGTATGTAGCCTCATTCATACGTGGTGACGGTAAGCTACGTATGTTGTCTCATTCATACGTGGTGACAGTAAGCTACGTATGTTGTCTCATTCATACGTGGTGACAGAAAGCTACGTATGTTGCCTCATTCATACGTGGTGACAGTAAGCTACATATGTAGCCTCATTCATACGTGGTGACGGTAAGCTACGTATGTAGCCTCATTCATACGTGGTGATGGTAAGCTACGTATGTAGCCTCATTCATACGTGGTGACGGTAAGCTACGTATGTAGCCTCATTCATACGTGGTGACGGTAAGCTACGTATGTAGCCTCATTCATACGTGGTGACGGTAAGCTACGTATGTAGCCTCATTCATACGTGGTGACGGTAAGCTACGTATGTAGCCTCATTCATACGTGGTGACGGTAAGCTACGTATGTAGCCTCATTCATACGTGGTGACGGTAAGCTACGTATGTAGCCTCATTCATACGTGGTGACGGTAAGCTACGTATGTTGTCTCATTCATACGTGGTGACAGTAAGCTACGTATGTAGCCTCATTCATACGTGGTGACAGTAAGCTACGTATGTAGCCTCATTCATACGTGGTGACGGTAAGCTACGTATGTAGCCTCATTCATACGTGGTGACGGTAAGCTACGTATGTAGCCTCATTCATACGTGGTGACGGTAAGCTACGTATGTTGTCTCATTCATACGTGGTGACAGTAAGCTACGTATGTAGCCTCATTCATACGTGGTGACGGTAAGCTACGTATGTAGCCTCATTCATACGTGGTGAAGTTAAGCTACGTATGTAGCCTCATTCATACGTGGTGACGGTAAGCTACGTATGTAGCCTCATTCATACGTGGTGACGGTAAGCTAGGTATGTAGCCTCATTCATACGTGGTGACGGTAAGCTACGTATGTAGCATCATTCATACGTGGTGGCGGTAAGCTACGTATGTTGTCTCATTCATACGTGGTGACAGTTAGCTACGTATGTAGCCTCATTCATACGTAGTGACGGTAAGCTACGTATGTAGCCTTATTCATGCGTGGTGACGGTAAGCTACGTATGTAGCCTCATTCATACGTGGTGACGGTAAGCTACGTATGTAGCCTCATTCATACGTGGTGACGGTAAGCTACGTATGTAGCCTCATTCATACGTGGTGACGGTAAGCTACGTATGTAGCCTCATTCATACGTGGTGACGGTAAGCTACGTATGTAGCCTCATTCATACATGGTGACGGTAAGCTACGTATGTAGCCTCATTTATACGTGGTGACGGTAAGCTACCGATGTAGCCTCATTCATACGTGGTGACGGTAAGCTACGTATGTAGCCTCATTCATACGTGGTGATGGTAAGCTACGTATGTAGCCTCATTCATACGTGGTGACGGTAAGCTACGTATGTAGCCTCATTCATACGTGGTGACGGTGAGCTACATTTGTAGCCTTATTCATACGTGGTGATGGTAAGCTACGTATGTAGTCTCATTCATACGTGGTGACGGTAAGCTACGTATGTAGCATTATTCATACGTGGTGACGGTAAGCTACGTATGTAGCCTCATTCATACGTGGTGACGGTAAGCTACGTATGTTGTCTCATTCATACGTGGTGACAGTAAGCTACGTATGTAGCCTCATTCATACGTGGTGACGGTAAGCTATGTATGTTGTCTCATTCATACGTGGTGACAGTAAGCTACGTATGTTGTCTCATTCATACGTGGTGACGGTAAGCTACGTTTGTAGCCTTATTCATACGTGGTGATGGTAAGCTACGTATGTAGTCTCATTCATACGTGGTGACGGTAAGCTACGTATGTAGCCTCATTCATACGTGGTGACTGTAAGCTACGTATGTAGCCTCATTCATACGTGGTGACGGTAAGCTACGTATGTAGCCTCATTCATACGTGGTGACGGTAAGCTACGTATGTAGCCTCATTCATACGTGGTGACGGTAAGCTACGTATGTAGCCTCATTCATACGTGGTGACGGTAAGCTACGTATGTAGCCTCATTCATACGTGGTGACGGTAAGCTACGTATGTAGCCTCATTCATACGTGGTGACGGTAAGCTACGTATGTAGCCTCATTCATACGTGGTGATGGTTAGCTACGTATGTAGCCTCATTCATACGTGGTGACGGTAAGCTACGTATGTAGCCTCATTCATACGTGGTGTTGGTAAGCTACGTATGTAGCCTCATTCATACGTGGTGATGGTAAGCTGCGTATGTAGCCTCATTCATGCGTGGTGATGGTAAGCTGCGTATGTAGCCTCATTCATATGTAGTGACAGTAAGCTACGTATGTAGCCTCATTCATACGTGGTGATGGTAAGCTACGTATGTAGCCTCATTCATATGTGGTGATAGTAAGTTACGTTTGTAGCCTTATTCATACGTGGTGACGGTAAGCTACGTTTGTAGTCTTATTCATACAAGGTGATAGTAAGCTACGTATATAGTCTCATTCATACGTGGTGACGGTAAGCTACGTATGTAGCCTCATTCATACGTGGTGACGGTAAGCTACGTATGTAGCCTCATTCATACGTGGTGACGGTAAGCTACGTATGTAGCCTCATTCATACGTGGTGACGGTAAGCTACGTATGTAGCCTTATTCATACGTGGTGACGGTAAGCTACGTATGTAGCCTCTGTCATACGTGGTGACGGTAAGCTACGTATGTAGCCTCATTCATACGTGGTGACGGTAAGCTACGTATGTAGCCTCATTCATACGTGGTGACGGTAAGCTACGTATGTAGCCTCATTCATACGTGGTGACGGTAAGCTACGTATGTAGCCTCATTCATACGTGGTGACGGTAAGCTACGTATGTAGCCTCATTCATACGTGGTGACGGTAAGCTACGTATGTAGCCTCATTCATACGTGGTGACGGTAAGCTACGTATGTAGCCTCATTCATACGTGGTGACGGTAAGCTACGTATGTAGCCTCATTCATACGTGGTGACGGTAAGCTACGTATGTAGCCTCATTCATACGTGGTGACGGTAAGCTACGTATGTAGCCTCATTCATACGTGGTGACGGTAAGCTACGTATGTAGCCTCATTCATACGTGGTGACGGTAAGCTACGTATGTAGCCTCATTCATACGTGGTGACGGTAAGCTACGTATGTAGCCTCATTCATACGTGGTGACGGTAAGCTACGTATGTAGCCTCATTCATACGTGGTGACGGTAAGCTACGTATGTAGCCTCATTCATACGTGGTGACGGTAAGCTACGTATGTAGCCTCATTCATACGTGGTGACGGTAAGCTACGTATGTAGCCTCATTCATACGTGGTGACGGTAAGCTACGTATGTAGCCTCATTCATACGTGGTGACGGTAAGCTACGTATGTAGCCTCATTCATACGTGGTGACGGTAAGCTACGTATGTAGCCTCATTCATACGTGGTGACGGTAAGCTACGTATGTAGCCTCATTCATACGTGGTGACGGTAAGCTACGTATGTAGCCTCATTCATACGTGGTGATGGTAAGCTACGTATGTAGCCTCATTCATACGTGGTGACGGTAAGCTACGTATGTAGCCTCATTCATACGTGGTGACGGTAAGCTACGTATGTAGCCTCATTCATACGTGGTGACGGTAAGCTACGTATGTAGCCTCATTCATACGTGGTGACGGTAAGCTACGTATGTAGCCTCATTCATACGTGGTGACGGTAAGCTACGTATGTAGCCTCATTCATACGTGGTGACGGTAAGCTACGTATGTAGCCTCATTCATACGTGGTGACGGTAAGCTACGTATGTAGCCTCATTCATACGTGGTGACGGTAAGCTACGTATGTAGCCTCATTCATACGTGGTGACGGTAAGCTACGTATGTAGCCTCATTCATACGTGGTGACGGTAAGCTACGTATGTAGCCTCATTCATACGTGGTGACGGTAAGCTACGTATGTAGCCTCATTCATACGTGGTGACGGTAAGCTACGTATGTAGCCTCATTCATACGTGGTGACGGTAAGCTACGTATGTAGCCTCATTCATACGTGGTGACGGTAAGCTACGTTTGTAGCCTCATTCATACGTGGTGACGGTAAGCTACGTATGTAGTCTCATTCATACGTGGTGACAGTAAGCTACGTATGTAGCCTCATTCATACGTGGTGACGGTAAGCTACGTATGTAGCCTCATTCATACGTGGTGACGGTCAGCTACGTATGTAGCCTTATTCATACGTGGTGACGGTAAGCTACGTATGTAGCCTCATTCATACGTGGTGATGGTAAGCTACGTATGTAGCCTTATTGATACGTGGTGACGGTAGGCTACGTATGTAGCCTCATTCATACGTGGTGACGGTAAGCTATGTATGTAGCCTCATTTATACGTGGTGACGGTAAGCTACGTATGTAGCCTCATACATACGTGGTGACGGAAAGCTACGTATGTAGCCTCATTCATACGTGGTGACGGTAAGCTACGTATGTAGCCTCATTCATACGTGGTGACGGTAAGCTACGTATGTTGTCTCATTCATACGTGGTGACAGTAAGCTACATTTGTAGCCTTATTCATACGTGGTGATGGTAAGCTACGTATGTAGTCTCATTCATACGTGGTGACGGTAAGCTACGTATGTAGCCTCATTCATACGTGGTGACGGTAAGCTACGTATGTAGCCTCATTCATACGTGGTGACGGTAAGCTACGTATGTAGCCTCATTCATACGTGGTGACGGTAAGCTACGTATGTAGCCTCATTCATACGTGGTGACGATAAGCTATGTATGTAGCCTCTTTCATATGTGGTGACGGTAAGCTACGTATGTAGCCTCAATCATACGTGGTGACGGTAAGCTACGTATGTAGCCTCATTCATACGTGGTGACGGTAAGCTACGTATGTAGCCTCATTCATACGTGGTGACGGTAAGCTTCGTATGTAGCCACATTCATACGTGGTGAGGGTAAGCTATGTATGTAGCCCCATTCATACGAGGTGACGGTAAGCTATGTATGTAGCCTCATTCATACGTGGTGATGGTAAGCTACGTATGTAGCCTCATTAATAGGTGGTGACGGTAAGCTACGTATGTAGCCTCATTCATACGTGGTGACGGTAAGCTACATTTGTAGCCTCATTCATACGTGGTGATGGTAAGCTAGGTATGCAGTCTCATTCATACGTGGTGATGGTAAGCTACGTATGTAGTGTCATTCATACGTGGTGACGGTAAGCTACGTATGTAGCATTATTCATACGTGGTGACGGTAAGCTACGTATGTAGCCTCATTCATACGATGGTGGCGGTAAGCTACGTATGTTGTCTCATTCATACGTGGTGACAGTAAGCTAAGTATGTAGCCTCATTCATACGTAGTGACGGTAAGCTACGTATGTTGTCTCATTCATACGTGGTGACAGTAAGCTACGTATGTTGTCTCATTCATACGTGGTGACAGTAAGCTACATTTGTAGCCTTATTCATACGTGGTGATGGTAAGCTACGTTTGTAGTCTCATTCATACGTGGTGACGGTAAGCTACGTATGTAGCCTCATTCATACGTGGTGACTGTAAGCTACGTATGTAGCCTCATTCATACATGGTGACGGTAAGCTACGTATGTAGCCTCATTCATACGTGGTGACGGTAAGCTACGTATGTAGCCTCATTCATACGTGGTGACGGTAAGCTACGTATGTAGCCTCATTCATACGTGGTGACGGTAAGCTACGTATGTAGCCTCATTCATACGTGGTGACGGTAAGCTACGTATGTAGCCTTATTCATACGTGGTGACGGTAAGCTACGTATGTAGCCACATTCATACGTGGTGACTTTAAGCTACCTATGTAGCCTCATTCATACGTGGTGACGGTAAGCTACGTATGTTGTCTCATTCATTTGTGGTGACAGTAAGCTACGTATGTTGTCTCATTCATATGTGGTGACAGTAAGCTACATTTGTAGCCTTATTCATACGTGGTGATGGTAAGCTACGTATGTAGCCTCATTCATACGTGGTGACGGTAAGCTACGTATGTAGCCTCATTCATACGTGGTGACGGTAAGCTACGTATGTAGCCTCATTCATACGTGGTGACAGTAAGCTACGTATGTAGCCTCATTCATACGTGGTGACGGTATGCTACGTATGTAGCCTCATTCATACGTGGTGACGTTAAGCTACATATGTAGCCTCATTTATACGTGGTGACGGTCAGCTACGTATGTAGCCTTATCCATACGTGGTGATGGTAAGCTTATCCATACGTGGTGACGGTAAGCTACGTATGTAGCCTCATTGATACGTGGTAAGCTTCGTATGTAGCCACATTCATACGTGGTGAGGGTAAGCTATGTATGTAGCCCCATTCATACGAGGTGACGGTAAGCTACGTATGTAGCCTCATTCATACGTGGTGACAGTAAGCTACGTATGTAGCCACATTCATACGTGGTGACTTTAAGCTACCTATGTAGCCTCATTCATACGTGGTGACGGTAAGCTACGTATGTTGTCTCATTCATTTGTGGTGACAGTAAGCTACGTATGTTGTCTCATTCATACGTGGTGACAGTAAGCTACATTTGTAGCCTTATTCATACGTGGTGATGGTAAGCTACGTATGTAGCCTCATTCATACGTGGTGACGGTAAGCTACGTATGTAGCCTCATTCATACGTGGTGGCTGTAACCTACGTATGTTGTCTCATTCATACGTGGAGACAGTAAGCTACGTATGTAGCCTCATTCATACATGGTGACGGTAAGCTACGTATGTAGCCTCATTCATACGTGGTGACGTTAAGCTACATATGTAGCCTCATTTATACGTGATGACGGTCAGCTACGTATGTAGCCTTATACATACGTGGTGACCGTAAGCTACGTATGTAGCCTCATTTATACGTGGTGACGGTAAGCTACGTATGTAGCCTCATTCATACGTGGTGGCGGTAAGCTACGTATGTTGTCTCATTCATACGTGGAGACAGTAAGCTACGTATGTAGCCTCATTCATACGTGGTAACGGTAAGCTACGTATGTAGCCTCATTCATACGTGGTGACGTTAAGCTACATATGTAGCCTCATTTATACGTGATGACGGTCAGCTACGTATGTAGCCTTATCCATACGTGGTGACGGTAAGCTACGTATGTAGCCTCATTCATACGTGGTGACGGTAAGCTACGTATGTAGCCTCATTCATACGTGGTGACGGTAAGCTACGTATGTAGCCTCATTCATACGTGGTGAGGGTAAGCTTCGTATGTAGCCACATTCATACGTGGTGAGGGTAAGCTATGTATGTAGCCCCATTCATACGAGTTGACGGTAAGCTATGTATGTAGCCTCATTCATACGTGGTGATGGTAAGCTACGTATGTAGCCTCATTCATACGTAGTGACAGTAAGCTACGTATGTAGCCTCATTCATACGTGGTGACGGTAAGCTACATTTGTAGCCTCATTCATACGTGGTGATGGTAAGCTACGTATGCAGTCTCATTCATACGTGGTGATGGTAAGCTACGTATGTAGTCTCATTCATACGTGCTGAAGGTAAGCTACGTATGTAGCATTATTCATACGTGGTGACGGTAAGCTACGTATGTAGCCTCATTCATACGTGGTGGCGGTATGCTACGTATGTTGTCTCATTCATACGTGGTGACAGTAAGCTACATATGTAGCCTCATTCATACGTAGTGACGGTAAGCTATGATGTTGTCT
Source organism: Atherinomorus stipes (assembly GCA_023101725.1). Lineage (NCBI taxonomy): Eukaryota > Metazoa > Chordata > Actinopteri > Atheriniformes > Atherinidae > Atherinomorus > Atherinomorus stipes. Next base: position 17,891 of record JALJCO010014497.1, read on the forward strand.
CATTCATACGTGGTGACAGTAAGCTACGTATGCTGTCTCATTCATACGTGGTGACAGTAAGCTACATTTGTAGCCTCATTCATACGTGGTGATGGTAAGCTACGTATGTAGTCTCATTCATACGTGGTGACGGTAAGCTACGTATGTAGCCTCATTCATACGTGGTGACTGTAAGCTACGTATGTAGCCTCATTCATACATGGTGACGGCAAGCTACGTATGTAGCCTCATTCATACGTGGTGACGGTAAGCTACGTATGTAGCCTCATTCATACGTGGTGACGGTAAGCTACGTATGTAGCCTCATTCATACGTGTCGACGGTAAGCTACGTATGTAGCCTCATTCATACGTGGTGACGGTAAGCTACGTATGTAGCCTCATTCATACGTGGTGACGGTAAGCTACGTATGTAGCCACATTCATACGTGGTGACTTTAAGCTACGTATGTAGCCTCATTCATACGTGGTGACGGTAAGCTACGTATGTTGTCCCATTCATTCGTGGTGACAGTAAGCTACGTATGTTGTCTTTTTCATACATGGTGACAGTAAGCTACATTTGTAGCCTTATTCATACGTGGTGATGGTAAGCTACGTATGTAGCCTCATTCATACGTAGTGACAGTAAGCTACGTATGTAGCCTCATTCATACGTGGTGACGGTAAGCTACGTATGTAGCCTCATTCATATGTGGTGATAGTAAGTTAAGTTTGTAGCCTTATTCATACGTGGTGACGGTAAGCTACGTTTGTAGTCTTATTCATACAAGGTGATAGTAACCTACGTATATAGTCTCATTCATACGTGGTGACGGTAAGCTACGTATGCAGCCTCATTCATACGTGGTTACGGTAAGCTACGTATGTAGCCTCATTCATACGTGGTGACGGTAAGCTACGTATGTAGCCTCATTCATACGTGGTGACGGTAAGCTACGTATGTAGCCTCATTCATACGTGGTGACGGTAAGCTTCGTATGTAGCCTTATTCATACGTGGTGACGGTAAGCTACGTATGTAGCCTCATTCATACGTGGTGACGGTAAGCTTCGTACGTAGCCTCATTCATACGTGGTGACGGTAAGCTACGTATGTCGCCTCATTCATACGTGGTGATGGTAAGCTACGTATGTAGCCTCATTCATACGTGGTGACGGTAAGCTACGTATGTAGCCTCATTCATACGTGGTGATGGTAAGCTACGTATGTAGTCTCATTCATACGTGGTGACCGTAAGCTACGTATGTAGCATTATTCATACGTGGTGACGGTAAGCTACGTATGTAGCCTCATTCATACGTGGTGGCGGTCAGCCACGTATGTTGTCTCATTCGCCCGTGGTGACAGTAAGCTACGTATGTAGCCTCATTCATACGTAGTGACGGTAAGCTACGTATGTTGTCTCATTCATACGTGGTGACAGTAAGCTACGTATGTTGTCTCATTCATACGTGGTGACAGTAAGCTACATTTGTAGCCTTATTCATACGTGGTGATGGTAAGCTACGTATGTAGTCTCATTCATTAGTGGTGACGGTAAGCTACGTATGTAGCCTCATTCATACGTGGTGACTGTAAGCTACGTATGTAGCCTCATTCATACATGGTGACGGCAAGCTACGTATGTAGCCTCATTCATAAGTGGTGACGGTAAGCTACGTATGTAGCCTCATTCATACGTGGTGACGGTAAGCTACGTATGTAGCCTCATTCATACGTGGTGACGGTAAGCTACGTATGTAGCCTCATTCATACGTGTCGATGGTAAGCTACGTATGTAGCCTCATTCATACGTGGTGACGGTAAGCTATGTATGTAGCCTCATTCATACGTGGTGACGGTAAGCTACGTATGTAGCCACATTCATACGTGGTGACTTTAAGCTACGTATGTAGCCTCATTCATACGTGGTGACGGTAAGCTACGTATGTAGCCTTATTCATACGTGGTGACGGTAAGCTACGTATGTAGCCTCATTCATACGTGGTAACGGTAAGCTAGGTTTGTAGCCTCATTCATACGTATTGACGGTAAGCTACGTATGTTGTCTCATTCATACGTGGTGACAGTAAGCTACATTTGTAGCCTTACGGTGTCTTCAGACCAAGCGCGATTTGGGCGTCAAAATCGCGCCTGACGCCCAAAGTTGGACGCTTGGTCACTAAAAAGTCAGACGCTTGATTTCCAGCGTCTTGACGCCCTGACGCGCGGCGAGAGATGCCCAGCCAAGCCGCGCTCGCCGCGCCGTGGGAGGAGCTTCTCCTTTCTCTTTTTCTTTTACTGCTCTGTCTGCACCACGGCAGGTGCAGGAGAGAGAGCGGCTCGGCTTTATGTGATAAATAAAGCAGGAAACGTCGTCGTCGGACATCTCTGCTCTGTGTCCGATTCACAAAATGATTCCAGGTGTTCTGACTGTGATGAGTTTCATCATTTACTCCAGGAGCTGCTGGCGAGCAGCACTTTCAGCCGTCTGATCCGGCCCAGTTCAACGTCCCGCTGTCCCGATGCAGGGCAGCATTATCAGCCCAGTATATTCCATCAGTACATCCCATCAGGACAGCAGGTCCCGTTCAGAAACCGGGACCTGACACAGATCACAGTTTATCCTCCTCTGTCTTCAGATAGAGAGGAAATTCCCCTGGTTTTTCTGGGTGTTTCCTCTCCTGTCAGAAAAAGTGTGTCTGTGTCATGACTCGCTCTGATTGGTCGACGCCCTGCGTCAAGACGCCAAAGTTCAGATTTTCCAACTCCGGCGTCTGACGCCCAAACGATCAAAATCTCAAAACTCGACGCGCGAAACGCGCGTAACGCGCCTCAACGCGCCGCGCCCGACACGCGAAACGCGCCGCAGGTTTTTTGACGCCTCCTTGACGCGCGTCGGCCATTGACTTTGCATGTAAACCTGACGCCCTTGACGCCCAAATCGCGCTTGGTCTGAACACACCATTATTCATACATGGTGATGGTAAGCTACCTATGTAGTCTCATTCATACGTGGTGACGGTAAGCTACGTATGTAGCCTCATTCATACATGGTGACGGTAAGCTACGTATGTAGCCTCATTCATACGTGGTGATGGTAAGCTACATTTGTAGCCTTATTCATACGTGGTGACGGTAAGCTACGTATGTAGCCTCATTCATACGTGGTGACGGTAAGCTACGTATGTAGCCTCATTCATACGTGGTGATGGTAAGCTACGTATGTAGCCTCATTCATACATGGTGACGGTAAGCTACGTATGTAGCCTCATTCATACGTGGTGATGGTAAGCTACGTATGTAGCCTCATTCATACGTGGTGATGGTAAATGAAATGAAATGAAATGAAATGAAAAATACTTTATTCATCCCCGAAGGGAAATTCAGTATTGTAAAAGCTCACTTTTCTTTTTTTTTTTTTTTTTTTTTATAAATAAACAAAAGTCAGTTAGTCTTGTTCTTTAGGGTGATGGTTGCTGGCAGGAATGAATTCCTGTATCTCTCCGTCCTACAGCGAACTTGACGCAGCCTCCCACTGAACACACTCTGTTGATTCTTCACCGTGTTGTGGAGAGGATGGGAAGTGTCCTCCATCATCTTCATCAGCTTGTGAAGCATTCTTTTTTGAACGATCAGCTCCAGCGGCTCCAGAGTTATCCCCAGCACAGAACCAGCTTTCTTGATCAGCTTGTTTAGTTTCTTCAAGTCTCTAGTTCTGATGCTGCTGCCCCAGCAGATGGCTGCAAAGCTAATTGCACTTTCTACCACAGACTTATAGAAGATCTGCAACATCTTTTTGCAGACATTAAATGATTTTAGCTTCCTTAAGAAGAAGAGTCTGCTCAGACCTTTCTTGTAGATGTAGTCACAGTTGCATTTCCAATCAAGTCTGTTGTCCAGCTGAACTCCAAGGTATTTGTAGTTCTCTACCACCTCCACCTCCTCTTCCAGGATGTAGACAGGACTATGCTGCTTATTCTTGCTCCTTCTGAAGTCAACAATCATCTCTTTAGTCTTGCTGGTATTTAAGATGAGCTGATTGTTACTGCACCATTTCACAAACTGATTGACAAGTTCCCTGTACTCGGGTTCTTGTCCATCACTGATACACCCCACAACAGCAGAGTCATCAGAATATTTCTGCAGATGACAGGACTCAGAGTTGTACTGGAAGTCTGAGGTGTACAGTGTAAAGAGGAATGGTGAGAGTACAGTCCCTTGTGGTGCTCCAGTGCTGCTGACCACCATCTCAGACACACAACCTTTCAGTCTCACAAACTGTGGTCTGTTTGGTAGGTAGTCATAAATCCAGGTGGTTGTGGAGGGATCCACCTGGAAGTTATGGAGCTTCTGACATAGCAAAGCAGGCTGAATAGTATTAAATGCACTTGAAAAATCAAAGAACATGACCCTCAAAGTGCTGCCTGACTGGTCCAGATGAGAGTGGGCTCTCTGAAGCAAGAAGATGATGGCGTCTTCAACCCCAAGCCCATTACGATATGCGAACTGTAATGGGTCCTGAAAGGTGTTCACTTGCTTGTTGAGGTGAGCCAGTAAGAGTCTCTCCAGGACTCTCATGATGTGAGATGTCAAAGCAACTGGTCTGTAGTCATTTGGTTCAGCTGGTTGTGGTTTTTTAGGGACTGGAACAAGACAGGATGTCTTCCACAGCACAGGAACTCTGTTCTGTCTCAGGCTGGTGTTAAAAAGGTGCTGGAGAACCGGACATAGTTGTTCTGAGCAGGTCTTGAGAACTCTGGGACTGACACCATCTGGACCTGCAGCCTTGTTCCGGTTCAGTTTTTCTAGTTGTTTCTTGACCTGGTCACAGGAGACAGTCAGGCTGGAGGTGGAGACAGAAGAGGTCTCAGGATGTCCTGATGTGGAGGGAGATGAGGCTGTGTTCAGGTCCATGACTGAGGTGCAGGGTGACAGAGTGGAGGTGGGACAGGAAAGCTGTGGGCTCATGGAGGGTGTGTGGAATGTTGGGTTGTCGGCAGGGGGGGAACTGAACCTATTGAAGAACATGTTCAGTTCGTTAGCTCTGTCCAGACCTCCGTCAGTCTGGCCCCCCTTTAGCTTGAAGCCAGTGATTTTCTTCATTCCCGACCATACATCCCTCACGTTGTTCTGCTGGAGCTGCTCTCCAACTTCTTCCTGTAGTCCTCCTTGCACTTCTTAGTCTGTGTTTTCAGTTGTTTTTGTGTGGTCTTCAGTAACTCCCTGTCTCCATCCCTGAAAGCTTTCTTTTTGATGTTCAGCAGCTTTTTCAGGTCACTGGTGATCCAGGGTTTGTTATTGGGGAAGCACCTAAGCTACATATGTAGCCACAGCTGACCTGGGGCAGACTGACAGAAGCGTGGCAGCCATTTTACGCATACGGCCCCTCCGACCACCACCGGAACATACACCAGTGGTGCCCCTTACTGGAGGCAAGGAGGGTTAAAGGAATAGTTCACCCACAGAACGATTTAAAGGGGAAACTCAGTAACTTTTTTACCTCAACAAATGCTTTTCGGAATCCCTGTGGGGCTAAACAAAGTGTTTACGGAGCGATTCAATGTTTCCTCCCCTCCCGCCGGGGGCTCTGGCCTGCGAGCAGCTACAAACAACTTTGCCTGCGCCGACCCGAGCAGACCTTGCAACAACAGAAACCGCTGTACGGTACTCAGGTCCCCTATCTACGGAGCTGCTTCCAGCGCTGATTTGAACCAGACTACCAGCGCTAATTGGAAGAAAACATTTCTTTATCTTCCACCACCTAAACACGGCTCCTGGCTCTCAGAACCAACTCTTTGCTGGACCAGAGTGATTCACGTAGCTGCGCTGCCTGGGCGCCGGGTGAAGCATCATTGCTTCAGGCTCAATAATCACTTGTCATGTCCGCAAAAAGTAAATAAAAGTTCGTAATCTTACCTGCTACTCGCCAACACCAGTGAAAAACATAATCCACGGCATATTTACCCGCAAATCGCAGGTAAAACGTCCCGTTTCAGAAGAGACAGGTCTTTGCTTTGAGCAGAGGGAGATGCTGTGCTGCTACCAACGCAGCAAAGTAGCATCAACAAGCTAGAAAAAGCTTAGAAATATATCCAGCGATCAAAATAGAGGAAAGACAGGTGGAGAAGCCGTCTGTGTGCTGTGGGGGTGTAAGGGGGGGTTGAACACGACAGTGAAAGGACGCCACTAGGGGGAGCCCCGAGCTGAAGTTACTGAGTTCTGCTTTAACTTTATTTTCCACTGACCTTCATGGTGAGCAAGACTCTGGAACACTTTTTTAACATTATAAATGCAGCCGGCGATCAGGAAGGCTTCTCGTTTTCCCCCAACTTTCATATAATGGAGTTCGATTGAGCCCGAACCAACAAGGTCCTTAGAAGTCCACAAAAATTTGTCAATATTCCTCCATACTGCTCGTCCAATGTAATCCAAGTGTCCTGAGTGGGTAGCGTCCAGAATTTACTCGAAACGACGTCAATTACTATATTTTTAGAGCCTAAAAAGAAGAATATATTACTCCACGGAGCGCGCACCTGCGCATCCACGAAACTACGGAAGCCTCGGCGTTCAGAGCCTGCGCTGCCGATAATACAAGCGTAGAAGAAGAAATTCACCGTTTACATTGTGTTAAGAGCAACAGAGCTGCAGACGAACCGGGACAAACACAAGACGAGTTGGATATTGATTTAAAACAAATAATGAAAGAAGAAGAGACCGCGCGATCTCGTCTGTCGTGCCTTCCGTAGTTTCATGGACGCGCATTGGCGTGCGCGCAAGTGATGCGATGTACTTCTATTCCCCCTCATCCCACTATAAGCTGGCTGGTCAGGGTCCAGAAAACCACTGCCACCGCAGGATGGCAGCTAATAGCAACTAAATGGACGGTACTCCTCAAAGCGTTTTACACTGCCTCCTGGTCACCCGGTCACACAAACATTCACGCGAACACTCATACCCCGCTAGGCACATCCGGAGGCAACGTGGGGTTTAATGTCTTGCCCAAGGACACTTCGGCATGTAGTCTGGGGAAGCCTGGAATTGATCCCCCAACCCTCCGGTTAAAAGACGACTGCTCTTCCACCTGAGCTACAGCCACCCCTACAACTACAACTAGCAGCAGCAGCAACAGCTAATAACATGGGTGTGCAAGGCGTAGCAGTGGCAGCTTCCCTCCCCCACGATGCCCCCCCTCCCCTGAAGCTAGAGTTCTTCGGTTGTACTTCGTACTTCGGCCAGGCGTGTTGTGTCCATGTCGGTCGTCGGCTCTTGCCACGTCTGGCTGGGTCTCTGTGCCCTCCCAAAAGAGACCGAGAGGATTTCTTTGCTGCACCAGTCTCGCCCATTCGGCTCCCTCACTACGGTGACGCAGCAGCTGAAGTGGCTGGAGGAAGAAAAAACACAGCCCAGCTGTAACTTAGCCAGCTACCGCTAGCTGCCACCGCTAAGCAAAAGGGAAAGACCAAGCTGCTTCATCGTAATGCTGCGTTCAGGCTACGGGAACCCCGTCAGCGAAGAAGCTTCTCCGCGGCACGAACCCAGCTAAACCACGCCCCGCACAGAACCACAGCACACCTCGCCTCGCTGCCCGCAGCACGCAGAGGCCAAAGCTGGCCTGGGGCACCCAACGACCTAAGTGACAGTTAAGAGCGAGTCAGCGATGGCAGACTGCCTCATCATCCTCCCTCATTGTTCTTATGATTCATTTAATGTGGATGTTCGATATGTTTTAATAAAACATGTTACTCCACTATACAGGCAATGGTTTCCCCTCCCACTTCCACCATGCTCCGGGTTAGCCGTGCGGCCCTGACCAATGTAGCTTACACTTCACCGTCATACCAGCAGCCGCCGGCTTGTACACCGTTACACCGCAGTGGGCCCGACATCCCGGGCCCCCCTGTTACAGTTTCACAAGCACAACCACACAAGACACCCTCTGCTGTCTCCACAATGGAATAGCAGAGTACCGTTGTCATTCGGAAAGGAGCCACACTCTCCCTTCTTAATGAGTGTTACAACCGGCGGCGATGCGTAAGGAAATATTGCTCCCCGCTGGTTTGAAACGACCCCAGTGCTAGCCCTGCACGCTGCTAGCCGACACCGTGTTTGCTCCACAGTCGGCCCAGCTCAACGTGCTGACTGCCTGGCGAGTGATGGCTGTCACCACTAAGACGGGGATAACAATCCTGGCTCAGGTCAGCACGACAGGGCGAGCGATGAGAGGGTTGCAGCCGGTCAGATGACATCTTGCTCGGTTAACCCCTCCTACTACAGTGAAGCCGTCAGGTTATCATGAGCTGTATCTCGGGAATACAGAAATAGGATGATCTCTATGTCCTCCACACATTCTCCAGCCATAAATTCTGCAGCTGGATCTAACAGTAGCTGCGTTGCCATGGCTGCGAGATGCCGAGCAGCGGCAGTGCGTTCAGGAGACACCATGCCGGCTCAGACAACAGAGATGCGTTTACAAATGGCCCCTAGAGCTCGGATAACCGGATAACCCCCATGGGCCAAACTTCCCTTTATGGCGGGTTTGGCGGCGGAGAGGGCCAAAATTGCGTACTACTTTCTAAAAGCCGAACCTCAGCTGCCTGCACGCCCTCTCACTTGTTTTTACGAAGCGTGGCGGAGCAGCTGCATACTGGCAGACTGGCTGGACAGGAACCTCAGACTGGGATATTCTCCAATTCTGTGGGCTCCCCCCAGCGTTCAGGGGCATTCAAGAGATGAATCTATCCTCTCAACAAGAGATAGAGTTCCTCGAGGGGGAAATTCAGGACCTGCTATCAAAACGGGCCATGTCAGTTGTCCCTCCTCACAACAAGGAAGAGAGTTTTTACTCCCCATACCTTTTGGTTCCCAAAAAAACAGGGAACTACAGACCCATCCTGGGCCTCCATGCTCTGAACACGCATATCGGTCACAAGACTTTTTACATGCTAACTGTAAAAAGACTGCTGGAACTCATCCAACCAAGCGACTGGTTCAACCATCGACTTGAAGGATGCTTGTTACCATGTTGAGGTGGCACCAAAACACTGGAAATTCCTGCGTTTGCACTCCAGGGAACAGCCTACGGATACAACAGGCTTCCACCATTAACTGGCCCCTCTTACAATCTGCAAATGTGTGGACGCAGCGCTACAACTGCTCTGCTGCCGAGGGGTGAGGTCTTCTTTCATCTGAATGACCTCATTGTGATTACCAGGTCCAAACAATGGGTCATTTTCAACACAGTTCAGTTGATACTTCACCTAACCATGCTGGGATTTGCCATCACCTGGGAGAAGAGCACCCCCCAACCAAGCCAGCAGGCTAAGTATTTGGGCATTGTGCTCGATTCTGTCAGCCTGAGAGCCATTCTGTCGTAGTCCAGACGGACAGCCCTACAGCAGGAGGTTCTCAAGCTGCGACAGGGTCCACGTGTCACAGTCTTGACTGTTATGCAGGCACTGGGGCACGGGTGGCAGCTCACCTGGTAGTTCCACTGGACTGCTGCACATGCGTTGTCTTCAATGGTTGTTCAACAGCCTACGCTTAGACCTCAAGAGGCAAAAGTTTTGGCTGTTGACGGTCCCCCCATCAGTGCAGGGCAACCTGCAGTATTGGGGATCCCCACAACATTTGTTGACCAGGACAGTACAAGGATAAGTGACCTCATACACATCGTTGTTCACGGATGCCGCCCTCATGGGATGGGGAGGCACCTGCCTGGGTAGTGATAGGGTGTGTGGTTGGCCTCCAGGGGAGGACCATCACATCAACCTCCTCGAGTTACAGGCAGTATTCCTGGTTCTCCAACACTTCAGTCACTTGTTAAGGGGAGACACGTGTTAATGAGGACCGACAACTGAACCAGTTGCTTACATCACCAGACTGAGCGGTGTACTTTCTGCTAACGGTGGCAGAGAACCTGTGGTCATGGGTTTCAGAGCACCTGCTATCTCTGAGAGCCCACCATGCTCCAGGATTCCAGAACAGGGGGGCCGACCTCATGTGCATTTGCACACGCTTCATGGCCAAGAAGGCCTTTATTTATGTTGGTGGCTTCATCATGGCCCATTCCCCAGTTCTGGGGGTGCTGTCTCAGGAAGCAGGTGCGGTTCAAGTACTGCCAACCCTGGGCCAGCCACTTCTAGTCTGGCTCCTGAAAGGGACAGGCTAATTCGGGCTAGGTTGACTGCTCAGGTGGTGAGTACCATCCAAGCAGCTAGGGCTGGCTCTACCACTGCCTGTTACAGAGCTAAGTGGTTGGGTTTTCACATGGTGCGAGGGGAGGAAAGTGGACCCAGTGACATGTTCAGTGGGGAACATTCTTTCCTTTCTACAGCTTTTGGTGAATAAAAGGCCGTCTGACACGACTGTTAAGGTTTACACTGCAGTCACCTCATCATGCTACGAAGGGTTGGGCGGAGGTCCAGTCTTCACCCACCCTCTGGTTAAGCAGTTCCTGCTGGGAGTCAGAGGGCTACGACCAGTGAAGCGTACTTCTGTACCTCAGTTGGACTTACCATTAGTGCTCGAGGCCCTCACTAGGGACCCCTATGAGCCTTTGGAACGCTCCTCCTTCAGAGCGTTTCACTGAAGACAGTTTTGCTTCTTGCTCTGACATCATCCAAGAAAGTGAGCGAACTGTGTGCCCTGCCAGTCCAGTTGTTTACTCCTTCGTGGGGACCGCAGTGGTGCTGTCCTGAGACCAAACCCCTCCTTTGCTCCTAGAACATAAGGAGCTCATTTCGGTCCAGAGTCATCCAACTGTCAGGAACACCAACTAGTTGTTTGTGTGTTATGGTGATGAGACGGCTGGGAGAGCCCTGTCCAGGAAACACTTGGTGAGGTGGTTGTGTGAATGTATTTTCACAGCCTACAATCAAGCGGGGCAAGAGCCGCCCACTGTAATCCGGGCGCACTCCACAAGAAGTGTGGTGACGTCCACAGCTCTTTTCAGTGTCAAGTGTTGAGGACATATGTACGACGGCATCGAGGTCTTCACCCTGTCCGTTCATAAGGTTTTATCTCTTGGATGTGTCAGGCTCCTTCTCCAGGTCTGTGTTCACTGTGGGGTCACAGGACCTGTGAGAGGAAGGGTGTGTCAACTTTCTGCAATGCTTTACCCCCACAGGGTGTTATGCACCTACACTGGTCTATGCTCTGCTGGAAACAATCAATGAGGTGCACAGGTGGTCACGGTTGAGACCCCTGCGAAGTTAGGCCCCAACTTCACCTAGTCTAGCCAGATGCTGCTAACTGGGATGAAGTTGGACCCGTTGTCACTCCATACATGACTGTACCCATAGAGTCTCGTAGAGGGCGAAGCCTGTGTGACGGTTACGATATTGTAACCCTAGTTATATGAACACAGGCGGAGCCCTCTACACAGGGCCCTGCCGCTCTTTCGCCTTACGCTGAAGCTTGGTGGAATAAGGGCAGCTGATGCTGCACCTGCTTTTATACCTTCTGAGGCAGGAAAAGGGGTAGACGCTCTACTGGCCGGCTACGTACATGAAAATTTCAGTGGGCCATCGCGTATACGCAGTTGGAGGAGAGTTGTACCCATAGAGTCCAGTAGAGGGCTCCACCTGTGATAATATAACTAGAGGTACATTATCGTAACCTTCGTTTTTCTTCCACCTGCCATTGTCATATTAGCATTAAGGCTCAGCACAGCAGCCACGACGCAGCAAAGCAGCACCGTAATGTTCCCTCACTCAGTTTGTACCAGTCATGTGTAGAACAACAACGGTGCGCTACCGTATATGGTGTATGTAAGAAGACAGAGGTACGATAGCAGCACCACAGACCTGAGTCAGTTATGTAAGGGATAATGCCGTAACATGGAGCTTCACTCTGATGGAGAACAACAAGGTCTGAAGCATGATTGCTTTTTAAATTCCTTTTCCCTTTGTGAAGCCCAAAGTATCGGATCAGTATCGCAAACACTGGCTTGAATTTTACTTAGTATCGGATCGGAAGGAAACTCAGTGGTATCGCACATCACTAACTGACAGCTCAGAGAATGGAGGCGAGTTTCTGTGTTTCTGGCTGCTCCGCAGGGATTTTGTTTCCCCACGCTCCTGTCCTCATGGCCTCTTTAGTTACAGAGAGAATGAGAGGCAGAGAGCTGCTCCATCATCACATTCACCTGGATAGCCCAGAGAGTAGAGGCCGGGAGGAGCAGGAGGAGCAGGAGGAGCGGGAGGAGCGGGAGGAGCAGGAGGAGCGGGAGGAGCAGGAGGAGCGGGAGGAGCGGGAGGAGCAGGAGGAGCGGGAGGAGCGGGAGGAGCAGGAGGAGCGGGAGGAGCAGGAGGAGCGGGAGGAGCAGGAGGAGCGGGAGGAGCGGGAGGAGCAGGAGGAGCGGGAGGAGCAGGAGGAGCGGGAGGAGCGATGTCCCCGGTGTGACGGAGGACAGGACTGCAGCAGGAGGCTGTGGAGATGCCGGCGTGTGCAGGAGAAGATGTCTGCAGGTAAAGCAGATTAATGTGACCACGGCTTCCTGCACATCACTCATGTTGCTGCTCCCTGCTCTCTCTCTCACACACACACAAACACACACACACACACACACAAACACACCGTGGAGCTCAGCAATTTTCTGATTGGCCGCTCCTCCCAGACTGTACATCACCTCCTTATGTAGGTATCCCCCCAACCCCGCAAGACCTGGACCCGACACACACACGTGCATGCCGGCCACCGTTCATCACTGCAGCTACACAACGATCCCAGAAAGATACTGACCACAGTAACACACACGCACACACACACACACACACACACACACACACTGCGTGTGGTCAGAGCAGCCATACATCAGCCCGAACTCCACCACCGCTGAGGATGCACCGTTCCTGGAGGATGGGTGCTGGAGCACGTCTCACACTTCATCCGGGCTGCAGGGGCATCAGGAGCCTCCAGCAGGAGATGTGTGTGTGGGTGTGTGTGTGTGCGTGGGTGGGTGTGTGTGTGTGTGTGTGTGTGTGTGTGTGGGGGGGGGGGGGGGGGGGGGGGGGGGGGGGGTTAAAACGTATCTACTGGAGATCTCAGACGTAAACCAGCACAGCTTCATGAAGGCCGCCCCCTCCAGTTATTACACTGAGGCAGCTTGGGTGATGGGGGGGGTTCCAGGTGGTGTCTGAGTGAGAACCTCAGTATTCCTGTAGTCCCTGTTCACGATCACATATGAGCCAAGCTATGGAGCAGCGTTAGGTTAGCTGCATCTGGAAATGAACTTCTAACTCTGGTCTGATCCTGAGGGGGGGGGACACACCTTCCCAGCCACCTTTATTTGATGTGATGATGTCACATGACTGATGTTATTGATATGTAATTTTCTAGATGCCTGTTCTTATGCAGTTTTGTGTGTTTTAGTCTCATTTCTCTTGCAGCGGGTGACGGGCAGATGAAGGACACAAACAGGATGTCTCATATCTGGAGGAGCTGTCCAGCTGTCCAGCTAGCTGTGAGCAGCGAGGACAGAATGATGCTCACCCTTCTGAAACAGACCAGCATCTTTTCCACCATCTGAGGTTGTGTCGTGCTTGCTAAGAGATGAGATGCTGCAATCCGGGGTAATTGGCTGCAGCTGAAACATCATCCTGCAGGAATCCTTCAGCGGGAGGTTAGCCTTGTCAGATCCAGGTGAGGACTCACCTGGGCTGGACGGCGTATGTGATCCAGGTGTTCCTTACAGCTTCTATGGTTCCCAGAGGGGATGAAATTTTCCCACCTGAGTCATGAGTCAGAAAGGCCCTGGTCTTCTGCAGCAGTCTGGTGGAGTATTCAGGAGGAATGTGAACAAATGAACAGTTGGTGACATGAGGCCGGACAGAAGTTTGCAGGAGGTGCTGAACCACGGTTTGCAGGTGATTTACAAAGAATGATCATGCAAATAACAGTGGGTGCAAACGCATTGGAAACGCCCCGATATAAATGAGGGTTTACGTGTTTCCAGCTTTGCACTGTGGAGAATTACGAGAGACGACAGCGCAAAAGGAAATATGATGCACAGAAGGAGATATTAGTGGAGGAGGGAGATGAAAATATTATTCAAAGTAAATGTGATGAATATGAAAATAGAAATAAAACAGGCATCTGTTCAGTCTCCAGTGTCCAGTTCATGAGGACATGGATCAGGTGGACACATGAACGTGTCTGCAGCCTTGAACGTGGTCTCAGACATCTAGAAGTACGAGCTGCTCTGACACGATGCCCCCGGCTTCAGCAACTCGCGTTGACAGGTGATCATGTCCAGCCGCTAAAATCCACATTGAAACGTGACGTTGGCACAAAGATGACAACAGTATGACGAGACACGAATGCAGCATTAGTTCTGGTTCAGCTGCAGATGTTCTGTTTGGTTTCTCCAGATTATTTCCACCGTGGTAAACAGTGATGTTTGCTGTGGTCAGTTTTATCTGAATGAACAATGAGAATTAAACACGCTGCCCTCACTGCTCATGAAACATGATTTTTAACCAGATATGTGTATCCAGCATTGTCCTTCTCAGAAGTTGCAGCCTTTTGTGCGCAGAGCTGCCAGTTTGCAGCTGCTTTTCAGACGTACAAAAATACACACTAAACACCAGCAATGTGTCTCATAAATCACTTTGTGAGTGTTAATTAATATATTTACATTTTCTCCTCCCATCACGCTCAGTTGCGTGTAAACGCCCCATATTGCATCTTCATTGCAGCAGAAGTATCTAGATACAAAGCATATTTAGCACTTATGAACAACCCAGCCCTTTCAGCTGTTAGTGGATCAGTTTGTAGCTCACGTTTTATACACGCAGACCTTTGATAGATCCTGCCCATGGTGTCTTTGGATGCACAAACCAATCACAGACCTCCAGCCGCTCACACACCCCTCTTCACATTCCAGTTCAGGTCAGCTGCAGAGAAGCTTTTCCTGCGCAGGTGTTGATCTGGTCTGCAGCGCGATGCAGAGGTGAGGAGAGCATCTCTGCAGTCCTGCTGCTGCTCTACCTCTCAGCCTTACCTGGTTCAGCATGCTCTCAGACTGGACAGTTGTTTTCTGTCTGTTACACAGATGAAAATACCGCCTTACAGTCTCCGCATCTAAACATTTACGCAGCTGAACTCAAAGTAATTAGCATGAAGCAACCGTCCTCTCTATGACAGCATCGTTTAAACGTACAGAGGACGGCCAACTGTTTTTTGTTTATCGTTACAGGTTGCCTGAATATAACTAACTAATGAACCAAGCTGAATTCTCCAGAACGATTGGTTATTTCTTTTGCATCTCTCACATCTTATTTATCATAATGGACAAACACATTGTGGTTTGTTTATTTGTTTGTTGTTTGTTTTTTGCCTTCACCATTCTGTGACTGGAGCTTCTAAAAGACCTGTGCACATCGGGGTTCTTCCCAGTCCTGTCCCAGTACCCCCACTAAATCCTATAGTCCTGTCCCAGTACCCCCACTAAACCCTACAGGCCTGTCCCAGTACCTCCACTAAATGATATGGTCCTGTCCCAGTACCCCCACTAAACACTATAGTCCTGTCCTAAAACCCCCACTAAACCCAACAGTCCTGTCCCAATACCCCCAAAAAAACCCCATGGTCCTGTCCCAGTACCCCCACTAAACCCTACAGTCCTGTCCGAATACCATCGCTAAACCCTACAGTCCTGCCCCAATACCCACACTAAACCCTATGGTCCTGTCCCAATACCCACACTAAACCCTATGGTCCTGCCCCAATACCCACACTAAACCCTATGGTCCTGTCCCAATACCCACACTAAACCCTATGGTCCTGCCCCAATACCCACACTAAACCCTATGGTCCTGTCCCAGTACCCCCACTAAACCCTACGGTCCTGTCCCTATACCCACACTAAACCCAATGGTCCTGTCCCAATACCCCCACGAAACCCTACGGTCCTGTCCCAATACCCCTACAAAAGCCCTATGGTCCTGTCCCAATACCCACACTAAACCATACGGTCCTGTTCTAATACCCACACTAAACCCTACAGTCCTGTCCCAATACCCACACTAAACCCTATGGTCCTGTCCCAGTACCCCCACTAAACCCTACGGTCCTGTCCCAATACCCACACTAAACCCTATAGTCCTGTCCCAATACCCCCAACAAACCCTACGGTCCTGTCCCAATACCCCCACTAAACCATACGGTCCTGTTCTATTACCCCCACTAAACCCTACAGTCCTGCCCCAATTCCCCCACTAAACCCTATGGTCCTGTCCCAATACCCACACTAAACCCTATGGTCCTGTCCCAATACCCCCACTAAACCCTACGGTCCTGTCCCAATACCCACACTAAACTATACGGTCCTGTTCTATTGCCCCCACTAAACCCTACAGTCCTGCCCCAATTCCCACACTAAACCCTATGGTCCTGTCCCAATACCCACACTAAACCATACGGTCCTGTTCTATTACCCCCACTAAACCCTACAGTCCTGTCCCAATTCCCACACTGAACCCTATGGTCCTGTCCCAATACCCCCACTAAACCCTACAGTCCTGTCCCAATACCCACACTAAACCATACGGTCCTGTTCTAATACCCCCACTAAACCCTATAGTCCAGTCCTAAAATCCCCACTAAACCCTACGGTCCTGTCCCAGTACCCGCACTGAACCCTATGGTCCTGTCCTAGTACCCCAACTAAACACTATAGTCCTGTCCTAAAACCCCCACTAAACCCAACGGTCCTGTCCCAATGCCCCCAATAAACCCTATGGTCCTATCCCAATACCCCCACGAAACCCTATGGTCCTGTCCCAAAACCCCCACTAAACCCTACGGTCCTGTCCCAGTACCCCCAAATAAACCCTATGGTCCTGTCCCAATACCCCAACAAAACCTTAAGGTCCTGTCCCAATACCCACAGTAAATTCTACAGTCCTGTCCCAATACCCAAAGTAAATCCAAAGCTCCCGTCCCAGTACCCCCACTAAACCCAACAGTCCTGTCCGAGTACACATAATAAACCCTACAGTCCTGTCCCAATACTCACTGTAAATCCTAAGGTCCTGTCCCAGTACAAATACTAAATCCTACAGTCCTGTCCCGGTACCCACAGTACATCCTAAGGTCCTGTCCCAGTACCTGCACTAAACCCTACAGTCCTGTGCCCGTACCTAAACTTTACCCTACAGTCCTGTCCAAATACCCCCACTAAACCCTATATTCCCACCCCAAAACCCCCACTAAACCCTACGGTCCTGTCCCAGTACCCCCAATAAACCCCTACAGTCCTGTCCCAGTACACATACTAAACCCTACAGTCTTGTCCTAATACCCACAGCAAATCCTACAGTCCTGTACCAGTACCTGCACTAAACCGTACGCTCCTGTCCCAGTACCCCTACAAAAGCCCTACAATCCTGTCCCAGTACCCCCTTTAAACCCTACAATCCTGCCCCAGTACCCCCACTAAGCCCTACAGTTCTGTCCCAGTAACCACAGTAAACCCTACAGTCCTGACTACACATATTAAACCCTACAGTCCTGTCCCAATACCCACGGTAAATCCTAAGGTCCTGTCCCAGTACCCACACTAAACCCTACAGTCCTGTCCAAGTAACCACACTAAACCCTACAGTCCTGTCCCAATACCCACGGTAAATCCTACGGTCCTGTCCTAGTATCCTAACTAAACCCTACAGTCTTGTCCCAGTACCCCACAGCAAATCCTAAGGTCCTGTCCCAGTACCCCCACTAAATCCTACATTCCTGTCCCAATACCCACGGTTAATCCTACGGTCCTGTACCAGAACCTGCACTAAACCCTACAGTCCTGTCCCAGTACCCCCACTAAACCCTACAGTCCTGTCCCAGTACCCCCACTAAACCCTACGGTCCTGTCCTAGTACCCCCCCTAACCCTACAGTCCTGTCCCAGTACCCCCACTAAAGCCTACAGTCCTGTCCCAATACCCACGGTAAATCCTACAGTCCTGTCCCAGTACCCCCACTAAATCCTACAGCCCTGTCCCAGTACCCATAGTAAATCCTATGGTCCTGTACCAGTACCCCCCACTAAATCCTACAGTCCTGTCCCAGTACCCACAGTAAATCCTATGGTCCTGTCCCAGTACCCACAGTAAATCCTATGGTCCTGTACCAGTACCCCCACTAAACTCTACGGTTCTCTCCCAGTACCCACAGTTAATCCTACGGTCCTGTACCAGTACCCCCACTAAACCCTACGGTCCTTTCCCAGTACCCCCCCTAACCCTACAGTCCTGTCCCAGTACCCCCACTAAACCCTACAGTCCTGTCCCAATACCCCACAGCAAATCCTAAGGTCCTGTACCAGTATCCCCACTAAACCCTACAGTCTTGTCCCAGTACCCCACAGCAGATCCTAAGGTCCTGTCCCAGTACCCCCACTAAACCCTACAGTCCTGTCCCAGTACCCACAGTAAATCCTACGGTCCTGCACCAGTACCCCCACTAAACCCTACAGTCCCGACCCAGTACCCACGGTAAATCCTACGGTCCTGTACCAGTACCCCCACTAAACCCTACAGTCCTGTCCCAGTACCCCCACTAAACCCTACAGTCCTGACCCAGTACCCCCACTAAACCCTACAGTCCTTTCCCAATATCCACAGTAAATCCTAAGGTCCTGTCCCAGTATCCCTACTAAACCCTACAGTCCTTTCCCAATACCCACAGTAAATTCTAAGGTCCTGTCCCAGTACCCACACTAAACCCTACAGTCCTGACCCAGTACCCCCACTAAACCCTACAGTCCTTTCCCAATATCCACAGTAAATTCTAAGGTCCTGTCCCAGTATCCCTACTAAACCCTACAGTCCTTTCCCAATACCCACGGTAAATTCTAAGGTCCTGTCCCAGTACCCCCACTAAACCCTACAGACCCAGTACCCCCACTAAACCCTACAGTCCTGTCCCAGTACCCCCAGTAAATCCTTAGGTCCTGTCCCAGTACACATACTAAACTCTACAGTCCTTTCCCAGTATCCCCACTAAATCCTAAGGTCCTGTCCCAGTACCCACGGTAAATCCTACGGTCCTGTACCAGTACCCCCACTAAACCCTACAGTCCTGACCTAGTACCCCCACTTAACCCTACGGTCCTGTACCAGTACCCCCACTAAACCCTACAGTCCTGTCCCAGTACCCCAACTAAACCCTACAGTCCTGACCCCGTACCCCCACTAAACCCTACAGTCCTTTCCCAATATCCACAGTAAATCCTAAGGTCCTGTCCCAGTATCCTTACTAAACCCTACCTTCCTGACCCAGTACCCCCACTAAACTCTACAGTCCTGTCCCAGTACCCCCAGTAAATCCTAAGGTCCTGTCCCAGTACCCCCAGTAAACCCTACAGTCCTGTCCCAGTACCCACAGTAAATCCTTAGGTCCTGTCCCAGTACACATACTAAACTCTACAGTCCTTTCCCAGTACCCCCTTTAAACCCTACAGTCCTGACCCAGTTGGCAGAAGGTCACATTCAGGGTTGGATGTGCAGGTTTGTTGCGGGACAAAGGCAGAACTGGGACAGTTATGTTCCTCCATCATCTCATGTCAATACCTCCAAACTCAGCTTCATCTCTGTTCCTGGTGAAAATATGTCATTTTCAGACCTCAACTTAATAAACTTAATTGCATCTGTTCTTGTAAAATATGCGTTTTATGGGGTGGTGATTAGTTCAGTTGGTTTAGCTGCCGCCCCATGAACAGAGTCTACAGTTCCTCAGCGCAGTCGGCCCCGGTTCGATTCCCGGTCCAGGTCCCTTTGCTGCATGTCACTCCTTACTCTCTCTGCCCCTTTCCTGTCACTATGTACTGTCATATAAAGGCCACTAGAGCCCAAAAAATCCTTAAAAAAAAAATATATATATATATGTATGTTTTATACTCCACACAAATTTAAATAATAAATAAATAAATGAATTACTGAACTAATTTCTGTAGATGTCTGTATAATTTCACCTGTACAGGTTAAATAACTGCTACATTCTAACCTAAAAGTATAATCATGATTAAATTGTCTGCTGTGACTGTTATTGTTAGAATGTCCATAAATGTCCATGTCCATAGAAAACATGTGTGTCAGGTCAACAGGTCTTCTTTGTTAAAGACACTGCGTCTCACTGGGACTTACCTGCAAATGAAGTTTAAATAAAAATTTAATAGTTACTTTTATCAGTAAACTGATAAATTTCATTATTCAAATGCTTTGAATTTTAACATTAAAGCATATTTGGAAGTAACAGGACAAACGTCAGTATTCATTTCACCTACAGCAGTAAAAGATGAAATATTTACACATTTACATCAGTCATGGCACTTTTTTCACCACAGGCAGGAGCTCATCACCAAACATGGTACAAAACGTCACACGCAGCAATGAATTATGGAAAATATGCTTCAGTGGGTGGGAATGTGGTAAAAACCTCTGCTCCAGAACTAGACAAGTTAAAACCGACTGGAACGTTGGTTCGGTTAAAAAGAGAAAAACAGAAACTAAACTAAAAACAATATAACACTTCCAGATCCACGTGAATATCCTTTCCTATTGCTTACACCTACTACAGCCTTCCCTTACATCCCTTGGACCAGACCCAATATCGGTATCACTTGAGTGGGCAAAACCTTACCTGTACTAAATTTTTTTTTAGGGTCAGTATAGATAAATTAAAATATGACAGCCTTTTCATAAGAGTAGCTTTTTATGTCTTTTTGACATTTTGTTATTTTTCTCTATAGGCTGATTTTCATTAGTTCCAAAAAGGACACAGACAAATAATTCCACATTGAAAGTCATGTAACACTGTTTTTGGACATCACACTGTTCCTTTATTATAAATAAAACAAACTAGTATCTAATTAAATCAATTGATGAAGTGTGTGTGGCCTATTATTTGGTGGTGAAGTTATTTCAGGAATCAAAGCTGAATGGGACACACATGTCCCACCTGAGTGGTAAGAACTAACTTTGGAACCCCATGCACAGGAAGACAGGGTCTTGCAACTTGCCATGTCCAGCAATGGGGGGGACGCAGGATCCAAGAACAAAAAAGCCATGATCCAGGAGGAAGTAGGGAACCTGTAGGAGGAAGGATGAAGGGCAAGAGCAGTGGAGCTAGTGTCTCAGGGTGCATGGACCAAACAGGGCCTACCCAAGAGCAGGAACACACGGGGAGATCTATGGAGATTGGAGCCTTTTTTGCATCTCGTTCATGCTGGGGTGGGTGTATGACACACTCCTGACCCCAACAAGTGGGGTATGAGACAGGACCCTTTGTGCAAGCTCTGTGGGGAGATGGTACCTCGGCACACATCCCATCAGGGCGTAAGACAGCACTTGCCCAAGGTAGGTACAGGTGGTGCCACGATAAGGTGCTCATGGTACTTGCTGACACCCTGGAGCAGGAGAGACACAAGAAATGCCAACCACATGGAAGATCAATACAATCAATCAGCTTTGTAAGGGAGGGACAAAAGCCCCCAACTACCAACAAGAAGAAGCAATCTGCTGCAAAAGGCTTAATCATGGGAAATAATTAGACCTGGGGGGAAGACTGCAATTCCCCCAAGTTGTCCAGAGAACCCTGAGGCCAGATGTGGTCTGAAGAGGCAAAGAAGATCATCCTCATTGAATGTACAGTCCCATGGGAAGAAGGTAAGCAGGCATTTGAGAGCAGAGTGCCAGATACCAGGATCTCTGGCATGACTGCAGGGAGGAAGGATGGCAGGGATGGCTCTTCCCAGTCCAGGTCGGCTGTAGAGGATTCCTGCCCAGTCAGTGTGGAGGATGCTCACAGCAGCTGAAGTGGTGGGGAGGGAGAGAAAGACAGCAGCTGGCAGGATGGGGGAGGCAGCAGAGACCACTTGCTGTTTAAACCCGGACTCGACCCAAACTCTCCCAGTAATTTTCGGCCCATTTCCAACCTCCCCTTCTTGTCCAAAAGCCTTGAACGTGTCGTTGCTGCTCAGCTGAAAAGTCATCTCGCCTCCAACAACCTCTATGAAACTTTTCAATCTGGATTCTGCAATAAACACAGCACAGAAACTGCCCTTCTTAAAGACACCAATGATCTTCTCCGATTCAGGACACCTCAGCATTCTCATCCTGCTTGACCTTTCTGCAGCCTTCGATACCATCAACCACTCCATCCTCCTGTCCTGTCTCCAGTCCCCCCTCAACATCACCGGTACTGCCCTCACCTGGTTCAAATCCTACCTCTCAGTTAGACAACAATTCATCAAGATCAACAACTGCACCTCCTCCACTGCCCCCCTGTCCCATGGCATCCCTCAAGGTTCTGTGCTTGGTCCTCTTCTCTTCATCCTCTACCTCCTCCCCCTTGGTAACATCATTCGTCGTCACAACCTCAACTTCCACTGCTACGCTGATGACATCCAGCTTTACATCTCCACCAAAACAATCTCTTCCACAACTATCACCACTCTCACCAACTGCCTGCTGGAAATTAATCTCTGGATGCAAAAAAACTTTCTCAAGCTGAACTGCGAAAAAACAGACCTCATCATCATCGGCCCCAAGTCACTCACAAAGTCCCCTCACTTTTCCATCACCATTGGTAACTCTGTCCTTTCTCCCTCCCCCCACATCCGTAATCTTGGCGTGATATTTGATACCAACCTCACTTTTGAACCCCATATCAACCACATAACCAAGATAGCATTCTTCCATCTCCGTAATATCGCCCATCTTCACTCCTCTCTCACCTTCAAAGCCGCTGAAACCCTCATTCACGCCTTCATCACCTCTCGCTTAGATGACTGCAACAGCATTCTTCCATCTCCGTAATATCGCCCGTCTTCGCTCCTCTCTCACCTTCAAAGCCGCTGAAACCCTCATTCACGCCTTCATCACCTCTCGCTTAGACTACTGCAACAGCATTCTTTTTGGCTCCACCTCCAAAGCTCAATAAACTTCAGTACATCCAGAATTCTGCTGCCCGCCTCCTCACTCCCTCCCGTTCCCACGACCACATCACCCCCGTCCTCCAGAACCTGCATTGGCCCCCCATCTCCCACCGCATTCAGTTCAAACTGCTCCTTCTCACCTTCAAATCCCTCCACAACCTCACCCCTTCCTACCTCACTGATCTGCTCCACCCGTACACTCCCACCCGTACCCTCCGCTCAACCTATGCCAACCTCCTCTCTACTCCTCTTAGGACCAAGCGCCGGACCTGGGGGGACAGAGCCTTCTCAGTTGCTGCCCCCGCCCTCTGGAACTCGCTCCCCCAAACCCTCTGTGACTGCACTGAGCTCAACTCCTTTAAATCCCTTCTGAAGACCCACCTTTTTAAGATCCGCTTTTAATTTATGAATTGCATTGATGGCCTCCCCCCCTTTTTGTTGACCTTTCAGTTGTTGCCCTCTCTTCTCTCCCTGTCTTACATCTTTCCTTTTTATTTGTAGTTTTATTGTATTTTAATCAAATGTTTGTTGTAAATTTTACTTGCCTGTTCTTTTATAACTTGTGTAAAGCGTCTTTGAGCTTCTGAAAAATGCGCTCTATAAATAAAATGTATTATTCTTCTTATTATTATTATTTATGGAGCAGGAGAGAGGAGCTCAGCTGGAAGCCAGGAGGAGGTGATGGGCAGTGATTTGGTCACCACTGCCGACCCACCAACGTTGAGGGTGTTGCGGTTCAGGGTCGAAACACCCAATGTTTCGACCCTGAAACATTGGGTGTAACCAACATTACACTCACCAAAAGTGAATGAAGGAGAAGCATCTTTAGATGGAATTGTGTCCTTATGGCATTTTATGGCTCATGAAAATCTAAGGAAACCACAAGACATTTGCTCAACAGGCAGAATCAACCTTAGCCAAGGTCTTGCAGGAAGGTGGCGATAGTGAACGGATTGATGTTGTCTTTGATGTTTAAGAACATGTCAAACATTCAGAAAGGGCAAACAGAGATGCAGACATGGGGATCCAGTTCAACAACATAGTTTCTTGTCACAATATTAAGCAGCAGAGGAAACTTCTCTGCAGCGCTGCCAACAAAGCCAGACTCATCAAGTTCTTGGTGAAGCATTGGAAATGACTTGGGCACAGAGAAACTACAGGGCAAGACGCTGGATATTACTTATGGAGAAGTCTGCTTCAAAATCACTGGACCAGTAAATATAGATTCTAGCTATCTATCTATGAATGAATGAAAAATACTTAATCCCAGGAGGGAAATTCAATGTTTGTAATACTTTTTTTTCTTCTTCTTTTTTTAACAATACAACATCTATCCAAAATAACAATAATATAAAAAGTAAAAGTGCAACAATAATCATAAATAAATGAGTCAGTCTTGTTCTTTAGGGTGATGCTGCTGGTAGGAATGAATTCCTGTATCTCTCCGTCCTACAGTGAACTTGACGCAGCCTCCCACTGAACACACACTGTTGATTCTTCACCGTGTTGTGGAGAGGAGGAAGAATCCTCCATCATCTTCATCAGCTTGTGCAGCATCTTTTCTGAACGATCATCTCCAGCGGCTCCAGAGTTCTCCCCAGCACAGAACCAGCTTTCTTGATCAGCTTGTTTAGTTTCTTCAAGTCTCTGGTCCTGGTTCTGGTTCTGATGCTTCCCCAGCAGATGCTGCAAAGCTGATGTCACTTTCCACAACAGACTTGTAGAAGATCTGCAACATCTTGGTGCAGACGTTGAATGATCTCAGCTTCCTTAAGAAGTAGAGTCTGCTCTGACCTTTCTTGTAGATGTAGTCAGTGTTGCATTTCCAATCAAGTCTGTTGTCCAGCTGAACTCCAAGGTATTTGTAGTTCTCCACCACCTCCACCTCCTCTTCCAGGATGTAGACAGGACTATGCTGCTTATTCTTGCTCCTCCTGAAGTCAACAATCATCTCTTTAGTCTTGCTGGTATTTAAGATGAGCTGATTGTTACCATTTCACAAACTGACTGACCAGTTCCCTGTACTCGGCTTCTTGTCCATCACTGATACACCCCACAACTGCAGAGTCATCAGAGTATTTCTGCAGATGACAGGACTCAGAGTTGTTCTGGAAGTCTGAGGTGTACAGTGTGAAGAGGAATGGTGAGAGTACAGTTCCTTGTGGTGCTCCAGTGCTCCTATCTCACAATATCCATCCATCCATCTATCTTTAATAAGGTATTGGGAAGAAATATAATGAGTCAAAAAGTATCCTTATTTACTAACTATATTGCAATGATTTAGAACTGACAATCGGCTAATTTAAGCTAACATATTTACACCTGTATTAGATAAATTGATTGAAACACTACTTAGGAGTTTATTCCAAGTCTCTATGGCTGGCCAATCGTTCAAACACACCCAAACAAAATTGTATAATGAAAGAAAGGTGATTTCCAGGAAAGGCAATTTTTCGTTTTGAACAGCAGCAGTTTATTTCTTCAAGAGGTGATAGATACTATAAAGCTTTCAGTCAGCAAGGTCTATCATATCAAAACTTAATCTAGGGATGTATAAGAATAAAACAATCACAACTAGAATTTGCCCTCCCAGGTGATACCGATATGTGAAATTTTGGGTCTTGGCCCAAGGATTATTATGTGAATTAATGCATCATTCTCCTGTATACCCTAATACCATCGCACACTGCAACAACAATAATATAGTAGCTGTAATAATAATAGAAGTAACAGTAATAATAATAACAGTGATATAATATTAGATGTTAATAATAA
Source organism: Atherinomorus stipes (assembly GCA_023101725.1). Classification (NCBI taxonomy): domain Eukaryota; kingdom Metazoa; phylum Chordata; class Actinopteri; order Atheriniformes; family Atherinidae; genus Atherinomorus; species Atherinomorus stipes. The sequence goes on from JALJCO010014497.1 coordinate 43,582, forward strand.
TAATAATAATAATTTAGCATCCACATAGCTATAATCACGTCCATACACATTTATCAGTACATACATTTATATGCATTCACCCATCCCTTTTGATCCAATAAGCCACGCACAGTGACAGCCCCCATATACACGTGCCCCCCACCACCCTCCCACATCAACATACATATATATACAATATTTCTGTACTTTGATAAATACTGTTTGAGTAGTATTTGAATTGATTTAACTCAGTGGTGAGTTTGACTTGTGTTGGTAATAGCTTCCATTGCTTCATACCTCTGTACAGAGCAGCTCGTTTGATTGCATTGGATCTTGTTTTAGGTCATAGAAAGCTGGTATCTGACACCAGCTGTCACTTCCTGCGTGGTGGAAAGATCTCCGTCTGGAAGCGTTTTCCCTGCAGTCAGGCTGCCTGGAAGATGCCAGTCTGCAACCGGAGGCTCCACACATGGCTCCTCTGGTAAGGGGAGGGTTGGAGTGTGACTGTCCTGCTCATGGAAAAATGATGTTTGACAATCCCGTGCAACCCTGAGATGAAACCAGAGCAGTGAAGCCAGATGTCCTGATGGAGATGAGTTCATGGCGCGTTGAGATATCTGGGCAGAGCAGGACATGGCTGGTAGGAAGCATCGGACCTGCTGGTGTCCTGCAGGATAACTCCCAGCCAGACAATCTCCATCACTGATGTTTGTTTACACTTTCACCAGCAGCTTCTTTTGCATTTCAGATGTGGGCCTGAAACGGTTTCCCATCTGAAAGCAGACAAACACACGAGCAGCGAGTGCAGGGGGTAAATAAGAAGCTGCATTTATATCAGCTCACAGCACGGTGAGCATGTCAGCAGGAGGCTGCTGCCTCACCAGCAGTCACACAACAGCGTAACGGACGTCTCTGCTCGGCCTGAAAGGGTCCTGCTCACCGATCAATACAGCTGCCTCCTTAAAATTCAGGACCCACCTCATAATGTGAGCCGGGGACTCAATATATGATGGATGGGGCAGATTTATTTTGCTGCTGGTATTTAACCTGCAGCGTGTGTGAGAGTGTGTTTGTGGAGGTGGGCGGGAAAGGGAAATTGCATTCGAGCCAGTTGGGAACTGAAGGGAAAAGAAGCAGATAATTAATCCTTCTCACTGAGCTGAAAGCTCAAAGTCTCGTTCAAATGGTTCACAATGAAAGTTCAATAAAAGGCTTCAGATGCTCGTGAACTCTGTGAAACTGCGAATGAAAGACCCACCGGCCAGTTCGTGAGTGTCAGCAGCTCGTTACAGGGATGTAGGGTGCCATATGTCTCTATGAGGAACGAGCCAGGCCCACGCTTTCCCTACCAGAAGGAAGGTGTGATGTCACTCTGCCATGTCTTGGTTTTAGTCTACTGAGAAAACTAAATGTTACCATATCAGTGTAATTAGTGTAATATTGGTCTCCAGTCCACCGCTGGACGGCATGCGCACATCTGCAGGAAGCAACGTTTTCATGCTGGAAGAATGGCACGATCATTCAAACCTTTCCAGGGACAGTCCGCCCCCAGAATGATGGTCCTTCATCTTCTCCTCATCCTCATGCTGAGCAAGATCGGGGGGTAGAACGGGAGATGATTCTCATCATGATGAGAAACAGGAGATTCTCATTATGATGCGGTGGATAGATAGACAAAGTTAGATAGATAGATAGATAGATAGATAGATAGATAGATAGATAGATAGATAGATAGATAGATAGATAGATAGATAGATAGATAGATAGATAGAAGGATGAATGGATAGATAGATAGATAGATAGATAGATAGATAGATAGATGATAGATAGATAGATAGATAGATAGATAGATAGATAGATAGATAGATAGATAGATAGAAGGATGAATGGATAGATAGATAGATAGATAGATAGATAGATAGATAGATAGATAGATAGATAGATAGATAGATAGATAGATAGATAGATAGATAGATAGATAGATAGATAGATAGATAGAAGGATGAATGGATAGACAGATAGATGAGACATCATCAACATTCTCACTTTTTCTGAATTAACTTTGGAGAAAATAATTTCTTTAAATTGTTTTCAGATTGAATTAACAAACGATTCAGATGTAAACATGTTTGTGTTTGCATGTTGTCCTCCTCGCCCCCCCTCCGTCAGCTTGTCCTTCCATCTGTGTGGTGAGATGAGGAAGACCCTAAAGCTGCAGTCTAGGTGGATCCTGCACAGTGTCTTCAGAGTGAAAAAAATATCAGTTTGTGAACTTTTTAAAACATGGAAATCGAACCCAGAAGAAGAAAACGGTTGGTTTCATACAAACTTGTGAATTTCCTCGTATGTGAGCAACTGCAGTCCTGCTTTAGCCTCCTCTTCGGCCCAGCACGATCAGACCTCAGACTGTCATCCTCATCATCAGCAGCTGTGATTGACCTGACAAATGTGTGTTGGAGCTGCACTCTGACAATAAATACCCAGCTGGTCCCAAACCTGCAGACTTTTTCCGTCAACACTCGTTCATCCCATCAATCACAGCGGAAATGTGAGGCACCATCATTCTCCATCATAACATAAACAAAGAAAAACCTGGATGTCACTGTCACCAGCATGTGCTCCCCTCCATCATCATTATCCCGCTAATATCACACTGCAGGTGGCTCTCTGTGGAGCTGGCCTCCCGCTGAATAGAATAGAATAGAAAAGAATAGAAAAGAGTTGAGTAGAGTACACTAGAATCGAACAGTGCAGAGTAGAATAAATTAGAGAACATAGTAGAGTAGAGTAGAATAGAACAGACTAGAGTAGAAGAGAAGAGAATAGAGCAGAATAGAATATGGTAGAATAGAGTAGAATATAAAAGAATAGAATACAATAGAACAGAGTAGAGTAGAATAAGTTAAGAGTAGAATCGAATAGAGTAGAGTAGAATAAAAAGGATATGATAAACAAAGTAGAGTAGAATCTAATAGAACAGACTAGAAAAGAATAGAATAGAACAGAATCAGTGATGGGAATAACGGCGTTACTAACGGCACTACTTTTTCAGTAACGGGTTAATCTAACTAATTACTAAGTCTGTCATCACAACGCCGTTACCGTTACTGGCCTTCACTGACAGCGCGTTATTGTTTTGTGAGATTCATTTTTGTTCCTGGTGAACAGAAGTTTCACATTTGTTGGGACTATATTGTGCTGGTGCTCTCGCAGAGAGGAGGCGGAGTGATACGCAAATACCTGGAGACACTCGCCCATACACTCAGCAGTAACCTGCGGTCTCCAGGCTGCAGGCACGCGCCTCTCCACACATGCATGTTTGAGTAAAAAGGTTTCTGTGAGACCTGCGGACCTGTACAGGGAATACGGCGTCACCAACCTGCCAGACGCAGCGATTACGTCCAGTTTAAGAAGAAAACAGCATCATAGTTCCAGTAACACGTTTCCCTGAACTATTGCTTTCACACATGACCCGGATTCAGTTCATAGTTAATACTAAAGATGCACGAGTTCTGCACATTGGATCTGTCTTCATCTGACTGGAGCGGTACAGAAACAGTGATGATGATGATGATGATGATGATGACGAAGGACTGTCATTGCAAACCCCAGTCAATGTGTGCAGCCGAACACACTAGCGCACAACAGGGAGAATTATAAACTGGAATCATCACAAACATCAGTTTCCTTCAGAGATAAAAGACACGAAGAACATGACGAGAAACGTTTATTAGTTTGTTTCTCCGTGGTGTTTGGCCGTTATAACCACATGAAGCTCCTCTCCTGGGGAGGAGAAGGAGGACAACATCGATCAGTGTCCACGATTTTTCATTTATTTGTCATTTATTCTGTATAGTTTCCATTGATTTAATTCATTAGTCAGATCTGATTAAAATTACATCGAAAGGAACGTTAAAAAGTAACAGAAAAATTACTTTTCCAAGTAATTATTTATTTTTATAAAGCTGTAACTCAGTTACTAACGCCATTACTTTTTTGGAGAAGTCATTCGTAACTTTAATTAATTACTTTTTTTAAAGTAATGTTCCCAACACTGGACAGAATAGAATAGAATAAAACATAAAGTAGAATAAAGCAGAGTAATGTAGAAGAGAATAGAATAGAGTGGAATAAATCAATCAAATCAAATCAAAGATACTTTATTGATCGCCGCGGGGAACTTCATGTTTCAGACACACAAACAAAAGAACATAGGACAGGATCAGGCAGACCGTGGTCACGCAGCCCCCCACAGGGCACCTTTGCAGAGAGAAAACGTTAACATGAGGAGAGGTGGTCAAAAAAGAGGTCTCCGAACTCCCCACGAACACGGGTGGAGACCTGGTAGACAAGAAAAGACACCAATACAGAGAAGCACGAACTCAGGCAATCACAACATGGAAGGCACATGGTGGGCAGGAAGGGAGGGGGTTTCCCCCCCAGACAGCAGAGCGAGGACGTGCAGGCACCCGTCAGCTCAGTCTGTCCAGAAGTGGGAGGGGTGGAGAAGGACCAGCGATGCAGTGGGATGTGCGCATCAGTGTGGTGAAAATGTGTGTGCGTAAGCGAGAGACAGCGGCTCACAGTCCGTATGATGATAAAAACGGCCTTCAGAGTGTCCCACTGTTCCGTGGAGAGGGGGGGGTTGCAGAGCCTCACTTCGGCAGTTTCTCCAAGGATATTGGGGAGTTGAAGCAGCTGCAAGGCCGCTCCCGGGGACCAGATTGAGATAAGGAGATAGTTTGGGTCCAGGCAGCGGCATGTTTCTGTCTGCCTGTAAAGTCTTCAGCAGGTCTCAGAGGCGACCAAATCAGCCACATTTGTGTTAATTACCCCCAATCCGAGTCTCCACTGCTCCAGTGGTACCAGCATCCTTTATGCTGTCAGACATCGTCCCCAGTTTGCCCCACAGGGCATCCACGCGAGTCAACGTGCACAAAGTTTGAGTCTGAGTGTTGGTAGCTCGGAGAAACAGCTCGGACGGCCACCTGCCCACAGCTGCCGTCAGCTTCAAAATTTCCCGATGAGCCAGGAACCCGACAGCTCCAATCAGCAGGAACCCAGTTATCATAAATCCAAACATGTACAGGTCTTCAGTGTGACCTGCTGGGACAGTACCATCCGGACAAGATGCCGCCCACGCACCTTGTCTCTGGGTAAAAAAATATTATCCGTTGTGATGAGAGACCCGCCGTCCAGATCCATAGTTGAAGTTTTAGGATTTAGGAGAAAAATGCAGAGAGAGGCTCAGAGATGCTACAGAACAAAGATTGCAGGGAAAACAGGGAGGGAGGGAGCAGAGCAGAGGAAAGCACGTCTGCACTCGCTGAGAAACGGAAGAAAAGGAGGGACTATATTTACTAAAATATAGTAAAATAGAAAAAGTACACTAAAAGAGAAGAGAATATAATACAACACAGTACAAAAGAATAGAGTACATTATAATAAAATAGAATTAAATAGAAAAGAATAAAGTGGAGCAGAACTGTACAGAGTAGAATACAATAGAATCAACTAGAATAGAATAAAACAGGAGAGTAGAGTAGAATAGAATAAAATAGAATATAGTAGAATAGAACAGATCAAAACATTTGAATAGAATTGATAGGAAAGAATAGAGAATAATAGAACAAAATATAGTAGAATAGAGTACAATATAACAGAGTAGATTAGAGTAAAATAGAATTAAATACAATTAGATAAAATATGATTAAGTAGAATATAATAGAGTAGAATAGAGCAGAGAAGAATAGAATAGAATAGAGTACAATTGAGCAGAGTATATAGAATAGAGTAGAATAGGATAGAAAATAAAAGAATAGAGGATAATGGAATAGAACAGAACTTAAGAGAATAGAATTTAATAAAGTAGAATAGAACAGAGTGGAATAGAATAAAATACAGTTGAGTAGAATACAGAAGAAAAGAATAAAACAAAAAAGAATAGAGTTGGATAGAAAATATTGTAGTAAAATATATTTGAGTAGAAAAAGAGCAAATTAGAATAAAGTAAAATAAAATAGAAAGGACACTAATATAGAATAGAATAGAATAGAGTGGAATAAAACAGAAAAGAGTAGAATGGGATAGAAAATAATAGAATGGGGTATAATGAAACAAAGCAGAAAAGAATAGAGTAAATAGAATAGAATACAATAGAGTAGAATACAGTGGAACAGAATAGAGTCAAAGAAAATAGAATATAGTATAATATATTTGAGTAGAATAGAAAAGAGTAGAGTAGAGAAAATTATAATAGAATAAAATAGAGTATAAATGAGTGTAGAATACATTAAAATAGAATAGATTTGAGAAGAATAGAGTGGAATAGAATAGTAGAATAGAGTAGGGTAGAATAAAGAGTAAAATAGAGCAGAAAAGAATAGAGTAGAAAAGAATAATGCAACATAGAATAGAGTTGAGTAGAATAGAAGAGTAAAATAGAATAGAGAAAAACTGAATAGAGTAGAATAGAAAAAATAGAATAGAAAAGAGTAGAATAGAGTACAGTAGAATAGAATACAGTAGAATATGTTAGTATAGAGTAAAATGGAATAGAGTCAAGAAGAATAGAATAGAATAAAACATAATAGAGTAAAACGGAACAGAGAAAAAATAAAATAAAGTCTGATAGAATAGAATACAGTGGAAAAGAGCAGAGAGGAATAGAATCAAATAGAATGCACTAGATTAGAGTAGAGTGGAATAGAACAGAGTAGAGAAGATTAGAATATAATAGAATCGAGTAGAGTTGAATAGAATGGAATAGAACAGAATAGAGCAGGCTAGAATAGAGAAGAATAGAATAGATAGAAAAGAACAGAAAAGAATTGAAAAGAATTGATAAAAAGAATACAGTAGAATAGAATAGAGTAGAATGGAATAGAGTAGAATGGAATAGAGTAGAATGGAATAAAAAATGACAGAATAGAACAGAGAAGATTAGAAGAGATAGAAAAGAATCAAATTAAATTAATAAGAACCAATAGAGTAAAATGGAACAGAGAAGGGCAGAATATAGTAGAAAAGGGCAGAGTAGAATAAATTAGAAGAGCACATAGACGAGAGTAGAAAAGAAAAGACTAGATTAGAATATAATTGAATAGAATAGAATAGAGTAGAACAGAATAGAATATAGTAAAATAGAGTAGAATTTTTTTTTTCTTTCTACTTGTCCTGTCCAGCATCATAGCAGCAGAATGGAAATCTGATTGCTTTATTCTGTTGAACAGTTTTGCTTTACCAAGCGGAGCTTTATGAACATGAGGCTCCACTTGATATCATGTTTATTCATTTTATTTCTTTATTTAAACATTTGTCTATTACACCATTCCATTTCATACTGCTGGGCCTGACAAGGGAGAAATGAAAGTTAACAGAGGTAATGATAGAAAGTGAAACAGAGAGAGAGGAGTAAGGAAGAGGAAGAGAGAGAGGAGAGAAAACATGAATCCACTTACACAGTTCACTGGTGCATCTGTACAGAAATCCCTAAACAACATTCCAAGGTCTCTGTTGGAAAACAAAACAAGCAATCCCCTACAGGAGGACCTGCAGGTGGCTTAAATATCCTCAGATCATACAAACACACGCAGAACTACGCAGAGAAGAGGTACAACCTAGTCCACGCAATGGGAAGCAGAGAAGAGGTACAACCTAGTCCACGCAATGGGAAGCAGTGTCACAGTGTCAACATGCATAATAAAGGGTGCTCCATGGTGATACAGTCATGCAGATGCAGCCTCGTCTCTGCAAGGAGGAGGAAGCCCGCAAGGCTCAAGACCCAGGCCCCCAGCAGCCACCCAGAGGCCCAGATCCCAGCTACCCCCACCCCCCCCAAAAGAACGGACATGCATCCCCCGAAGGGCGGCAAAAGGCGGCCCCAGCCGGAGCCCCCCCGCGGTCTGGGGGCCCAGGCCCCAGCGGACCAAGACCAGCAGCTGCCGACCCCACCGGGCGCCGGGCGCCCCCCGGGGCAGAGACAGCGCCGGGCCTAGGGCCCAAGCGCCCAGGAGCAGCCACCCCCCCCCGACCCGGGCGGCCCAACCGAAACCCAGGAGGACCGGACCCCCCAGACGACAGCCCCCACCCCAACGTCCCTGCCCCACACACCTGACACCAGGGCGCCACCACCTCTACCACCCCCTACCCCGCCACCACGCTCACAGAGTAGAATTTAATAGAATAAAGTAAAACAGAATACAGTAGAGTAAAATAGGGTAGAGTAGAATAAAATAAAATGGAATAGAGTATTATAGAACAAAGTTGAGTAGAGTAGAACATAATAGAGTAAAATAAGATAGAATAGGGTATTATAAAACAGAGCAGAGTAGAATAGAACAGAGCAGAAAAGATAAAAATAATTGAATAAAGTAGAATGGAATAGAACAGAACAGAATAGAGAAGAATATAATAGAAAGGAGTAGAAACAAATGGAACAGATCAAAGGAGAGCAGAATACAGTAGAATTAAATAAAAAAGAATAGAATAGAATAAAGTATTATACATTTGAGTAGAATATAAAAGAGTAGAGAAGAATGAGTAAATATTAAAGGAATAGAATAGAATAGAATAAAAAGAAAAGAATCCGTACCGTCTTCTGCCACTTATCCGGGATCGGGTCGGGGGGGCAGCTGCCCAAGCAGGGAAGCCCAGACTTCCCTCCCCCCGGCCACAGCCGCCAGCTCATCCGGGGGGATCCCGAGGCGTTCCCAGGCCAGCTGGGAGACGTAGTCCCTCCAGTGTGTCCTGGGTCTCCCCCGGGGTCAGGTGTGTGGGGCAGAGATGTTGGGATGGGGGCTGGCCTGTCCTGGGGGGGGGGTCGTCTTGGGGGTCTGGTCATCCTGGGTTTTAGTTGGGCCACCTGGGTCAGGTGTGGGGGGCTGCTCCTGGGCGCTTGTGCCCTGGGCCCGGCACTGTCCCTGCTCTGGGGGCGGATGGCGCCCGGGTGGGTCGGCAGCTGCTGGTCCTGGTCCGCTGGGGCCTTCACCCCGAGACCGGCTAGGCTCCGGCTGGGGCCGCCTTTGGCCGCCCTTCGGGGGATGCATGTCCGCTCTTTGGGGGGGGTAGCTGGGATCTGGGCCTCTGGGTGGCTGCTGGGGGCCTGGGTCGTGAGCCTTGCGGGCTTCCTCCTCCTTGCGGAGACGAGGCTGCATCTGCATGACTGTATCACCATGGAGCACCCTTTATTATGCATGTTGACACTGTGACACTGCTTCCCATTGCGCTGACTAGGTTGTACCTCTTCTCTGCGTAGTTCTGCGTGTGTTTGTATGATCTGAGGATATTTAAGCCACCTGCAGGTCCTCCTGGGGCCTGTACGACGAAGCCGGATTTTCTCTTATCGAGGTAACTTCAGGGTTAACCCTGGGTTTTTCGTCCTATGACGCTGGTTAACTTCTGATCGGGTTCTATCTCCCCGGTAACTTATGCTGAACGCCTAACCTGGTCCGGACCAGGTTAAGTTCTGGATAAGAGATCACAGAGTATAAAAGCACCACCCCCTGACCAATTAGCGCTCTTGGAAAGTGGCCTGCCCACTTTTACTTGTCGAAGCTGGTGCGCAGATCATGAGAGGAACTCTGAGAAGAGAGAGAATATCGGTGCAACCCTTTTGATTTGCCAGATGACACTTTATATGAAAGATGTAGGTTTTCCTCTGCTGGACTCCATTACATCTGTCAGCTGTTGGAGCCGAACATCACAAATGTAACGCATCGCAGCCGCACCGAAAACACCACAGATGCTCTGCATCACACTGACGTTTTATTAATGTTAATAGACTCAATAAATTAATTTTTATATAAACCAACGCCTCACCTCGAGTGATAACAAATATTAGTGCTGTATTGATGCAGCTGAATAGTTTAATTTTTGTAGCTGAATTGTGCACAGTGTTCAAATCCCACTCAATAAAATCATTCATTCATTCATTCATTCATTCATTCATTCATTCATTCAATGGTAATTTCATGCACACCGTTGGCGACGCTGATTATATTCTTGTATTTGTTCTCATGATCATGTTGCGCCGCTGGAGTTGGATCTGAAATAATATGGTTAAGAGGTCACACATGCAGAAATCATGAATTTATGGAGCACACACCCATCCACACCGTTACAATGAGTGCATGAGCCTAAGCTGGAAATATCTAGGCTATAAGTACAGTATGAGAAGGAAATCCACAGAGGAAGCGCTGTAGTGTGATTAAGTGACACTAAATGATCAGAGTCCGATATTGTTTTATGATCGTACAATCACACGGACTTACGCATTAACAGAGTCTGCAATTATCTCCCAGCATTCCTTCCTGATTTTTGCTGCAGCGACCGTGTTGCTTCTGGCCTGGATGATGTTCCTGAATTCTTCATATTTAAGTATCATCGTCTGCTCCTCCATGGTGAAATATGTCGCTCTCTGTTTCTCCATGTCTGCGATTGGTCAGATGCTTCCAACGCCGCCCCTTTTAAGTGAGCGTACACTGATTAAGATGGAAACCCTGGGTTGAATTACCGAGTTGATAACCAGCTTCATAGTACCGTTTATCAAGACCGCAGATGTCTGGTTAAGTCAACCAGGTAACAGAGAGAAATCCCGGGCATGTTAATCCGGCTTCGTCGTACACGCCCCTGTAGGGGATTGTTAGTTTGTTTTCCAGCAGAGATCTTGGAATGTTGTTTAGGGATTTCTGTACAGATGCACCAGTGAACTGTGGAAGTGGATTCATGTTTTCTCTCTCTCTCTTCCTCACTCCTTTCTCTCTGTTTCACTTTCTATCATTACCTCTGTTAACTTTCATTTCTCCCTTGTCAGGCCCAGCAGTATGAAATGGAATGCTGTTATAGACAAATGTTTAAATAAAGAAATAAAATGAATAAACATGATATCAAGTGGAGCCTTATGTTCATAAAGCTCCATTTGGTAAAGAAAAACTGTTCAACACAATAAAGCAGCCAGATTTCCATTCTGCTGCTATGATGCTGGACAGGACAAGTAAAAAAAAGAAAAAAAATACTCTACTCCATTCTACTCTATTCTACTCTACACTGTAAATGGTAATATTGGCTTTACTAGAATCTATCTAGTAGGCAGAACTTAATTTTAACTTAGTTGTTGGCAATACTTATTCTAAATAAGTTGTAAGAACTTTGGAGGGCAACTTGTTAGATAACTTAATTTACTTAAGTTTAAACAGCTTAATTAAAATGAGTAAAGGGAAATTAGGGGTGGGGAGGGAGCAGGTTTCCCACAATGCAGTTCACTTCTTTTAACAATAAATTGGAGATTATTCACAAATGAGGGATTTATAAATGATGTTGGTAGTGTCATGTGACTGCTCTCAACTTGTTTGTTAATTCCTGTATTGAACATCTACTACCCAGCAGATGCTGCACCGCGACAGAGATGTGTGTGGTCTGACAATAGTTGGAGCTTAAACCGACCTGGACAGAGATCTTGCTGCATAGTAAGAACAATTTTGAGTTCATCATTTACCCTAAGTAAGATGAACTTAAAAGCATGTTGTTGGTGAAAATAAAATTGAAAATGGTGTGGATCTAATTTCTGTGAAAGTAATCCTATCAAATGTCTTCCCCAGCATCATCCATTTACAGCTTACTCAAATTTATTAAGTTCAGAAAAGTTCTACAAACCTAAACCATTTTAGTTTATTCTACTTAATCACTCCAATTAGAGTTTACTTAATTTTTTTGAGGCAGAAAGTTTGCATATTTTTTTTAAGTAAAGTCAACTTATAAGAATTTACAGTGTACTGTGTTCTATTGTACTTTATTCTATTATATTCTACTCTATTCTACTATATTCTATTCTGTTCTATTCTCTTCTGCTCTAGTCTATGGGTGAATCCCATTTCACCCCTTGGCCCTACCCCCTCCGTTCTGCGCGTTCATGTGTAGGGGTAGGGGTGTCCCAATACCTGTAGGATGGAGGGGAAGGGCTAAGGGGAGGGCTATATACCCCTTCAAACGAAGATTTTTCGAGAGCACACTTCAAACGAAGGGGTATGAAAATCACTGGGACGATGGCTGCTACTGAGTCCAAAAACATCCACAAATGTAAATATTTCTCCATAAATAAAGTTTAAAAAGTGTGAAAACCATTATATAGTCTAGTTTAATGCTGTTTAAATGTTTAACGGTCATTTTTTTTGCAAAATGCACATGAAAAAAAATCGCGAGTACTACATTGACGCTTCAGTTATATAAACGCTACCAGGCTGAAAACCAGCGGTGCTCTGCAGCCCTGATAATCAAGATGATCAATAAGAAATTCGGCAGCATCGCTGCTGGTCTTCATGGGATAAAACACAGGCAGGGATGTCATGCAAAAATCGAATTTGCTTGTTAACGTTAATCCACAGCTGTAGACGGCTTGATTTCTCCAGATTTGCGCCAACAGCTCAGCGCACATCTGCTTACACACAAGCCGGCGGAATCACTGATGACGTATGTGATTCTTGAAGGGGGGTCCCAATTTGAAGGGGTTGACTTTCACCCCTCCCCCTTGTAGCTTCGTTTTAAGTGCAAGGGCCAAGGGGAAGGGGTAAAAAAGAGAATTGGGATTGGGCCTATGTTCTCTTCTAATTTATTCCACTCTGCTCTCTTCTGCCCTTCTATATTCTATCTTACTCTATTAGTTTCTATTAATTCAATTTGATTCTTTTCTTCAGCCTCCCTGGTAAAGTCTATTCAGGGGTCCTGGAGAGGAGGGTCCGTCGGATAGTCGAACCTCGGATTGAGGAGGAGCAGTGTGGTTTTCGTCCTGGTCGTGGAACAGTGGACCAGCTCTACACCCTCTTTGGGATCCTGGAGGGGGCATGGGAGTTCTCCAACCAGTCTACATGTGCTTTGTGGACTTGGAGAAGGCGTTCGATCATGTCCCCCGGGGATTCCTGTGGGGGGTGCTCCAGGAGTACGGGGTGCCGGACCCCCTTGTTCGAGCTGTCCGGTCCCTGTACGACCGGTGCCAGAGCTTGGTCCGCATTTCCGGCTGTAGGTCGGATCCATTCCCGGTGAGAGTTGGACTCCACCAAGGCTGCCCTTTGTCACCGATCCTGTTCAGAACCTTTATGGACAGGATTTCCAGTCCAGCAGAGATGTTGAGGGGATCCGGTTTGGTGGTCTCAGGATCGGGTCTCTGCTGTTCGTAGATGACGTGGTTCTGTTGGCGTCATCGGGCCGTGATCTCCAGCTCTCGCTGGAGCGATTTGCAGCCGAGTGTGACGCGGCCGGGATGAGAATCAGCACCTCCAAATCCAAGACCATGGTCTTCACCTGGAAAAGGGGGGAGTGTCCTCTCCGGGTTGGGGTGAGGTCCTGCCCCAGGTGGAGGAGTTCAAGTATCTCTGTTCTTGTTCAGGAGTGAGGGAAAAATGGAGCGGGAGATGGACAGACGGATCGGTGCGGCGTCTGCAGTGATGAAGACTCTGCATCGGTCCATCGTGGTGAAGAAGGAGCTGAAGAAGGAGAAGCTCTGGATTTACCGTCCATCTATGTTTCCCCCCTCACTTATGGCTATGAGCTGTGGGTCATGACCCAAAGAACGAGATCGCGGGTACAAGCGGCCGAAATGAGTTTCCTCCGCAGGGGGGCCGGGCTCTCCCTTAGAGATGGGGGAGGAGCGCGGTCATCCGGGAGGGGCTCAGAGTAGAGCCGCTGCTCCTCCGTATAGAGAGGAGCCAGATGAGGAGGCTCACACACTCCCCACACACATACCCCCAACACCCACATGTGCTCCCCCCACACACACCCAGAGGAAAGGAAAGTCTGAAATGAGATCTCCAAAATGTTTCATTTACTTCTCCTACACAACTATGAGATATATGTGACTCCAAAATGAGACTAAGGTTTATTTCTCCTGTGTTTCAGTTTGATCTCTGGAGCAATAAGATGTACTAAAGCTCAATATAATCTCCTTTCAAGTTGTAGAAAAGATCTCAACAAGCTCTCATATCATTGTCAGAGTTTCTCAACTTTTGTGTCTCTTTGTGATCTGACAAAGAGAAATCAGAGAGCTCTCTCTAAGAACTAAATCTAGTCTCATCCGGTTTCAGTTCATGCTCTGACAGAGCAAAGGAAGAGCTCTCCACAAACACTCCTTTCAAGTTGTAGAAAAGATCTCAAGTTTTATTATTATTTCTGAACTTTTGTGTCTCTTTGTGATCGTGTGTGATTGACTTGATAGACTATAATTCCTTTATTGAAGATATAGGCTTTGTTTTATTTTCAGATTTCTACAAAGCTTTTTTGACTCAAAGGATTTCATTATAAAGGAATGCTCTAGAGTATTTTGGCTTTGGTGAAAGGTTCATAAAAATGATTAATTTAATGTATAACGATATTAATAGTTCAGTTTCTCACAGGGAACAACCAGAAGAGTTGAAGTGCAACAGGGAATCTGACAGGATTGCTCCTGCTCTCCGTTATTATTTATTTTGATGCAGAGTTATTGGCTGTTTTTCTTAAGAATAGCCAAGATATTGAGCCATTGAATGTATTTGGTTTTCCTCTGATTATAACTCAGCTCGCTGATGATACCATTATTTTCCTGAAAGATGAAAAACAGATCCACTTAGTTGTAAATAAGATAAAACGTTTTTCTAGAGCCTCTGGATTATAGTTAAACTTTTAAAAAGTGAGTTAATGTCAATACCCAATTATCAATCAAGCACCTTGCATGTGATTCCAGTGAAAGAAGTAAAATATGTAGGTGTGACCATAAGAAAGGATTATAAGGAAAGAGAAGATCTGAATATTTTGACTGTCATAAAGAAAAGTAAATGCATTCTTAATTCCTGGCTACAAAGTGATACGTCCATTTTTGGACGATTTTGATTACCAAAGTGGAGGCACTCTCTCTATGTACATATCCATCTTTTTCTTTACCATCTCTGATCACTTAATCAAAAAAATAAACAAATTATTATTTCATTTGGAAAAACGAACATCAATATCTGAAAAAATTATACTGTTAAAACATTCAAGGAAGGAGGCCTAAATGTAATTGACTATGATGCAATGAACGGGATGATAAAGCTGAAATGGCTGAAACAATTTTTAAAAATGGAAATGGTTTCTGGTATAATATCCCATTTAAAATATTTGCGAAGTGTATTGGCATAGATTTTTGTTAAGAATAACATGGTGAGAGGAACATTGCTTCATGGCAACAAAATGCCTCTTTTCCTTCCTTGTCTATAGATGGTATTAATTTTTCTGACAACAAATGTACGACCAAGGTTACATGTGGTGTCCTTACATCCAATCTTTTTCCATTACAATGAAAAAGGATAAATTCATTAAAAGACCACCCTAAAGAGATAGTTCTTAAGATCAGGACTGGATACCTCACTCTTCTCACAGCACCTAAATCTAGAGACACATTTTAAAACTTTGAATGATATTTAGCCTTGTAATGAATTTTAAAGACTGACATTTAATTTTGACAAAAATAATTGTACATTTTGTGATTTGGACATCAACTTGCAGGAACACTTTTTTTTTTTTTACGTACTTGTATCAGAGTCGGATGCATTCCATAACTGGATATCTGAACTGAACCATCATTTTCCAAAACTGGGATACACAGACATCAAATCTGGAGTTGTGATGCAAAACAAGAAAAGGTAAATGACCTACAGCTTAATTATTACGGCAAAACATTTTATTCATGTAGATTCATTAAAAACTAACCCAGTGTTTTGTTACAATAGTTAGAATTATATGTTTCTTTCCTGTTAAGGAGCGTCGCTTTTGTATTTTAGTGTTGTCCCTTTAAGAACTGCAGTTCTCAGAAACAGGAAGTGGTCATACAGGAAGTTGTTGTGTTGATCAGGAAGTAACTGCAGAGCAAAAGGAAAAGTTCACGTCATGTATTACAGATCCATCATCATCTACGAACATCTTCTGCCTTTTGATAGCATCGTAGGTATGTATTGATCATTTGAAATAGCATCTACAATTTCAGATGTTTATTTTAGTCTAATTTGTTTTTTGTGAAAGTTCTGTTTGATTATGAGGTAACTTAGCTAAATTATGACTTAAAACCTCCATATACTGTTTTTAGACAGTTCTCAATTCATTCAAGTGTGTTTAAAATAAAAGGGGAGATAAACAGTTCATGATGTGGAAATAATCTAAAAATTACACTTCAAGTAAAAACTAACGTGCAGAGCTGTAATATTAAAAAGATGCTTTAGTTATTTATTTGCATAGTACATGTTTACTCAGACCATTTCCTGCATGAAGTTAATTATGTTTTGTATTTTCTTTTAGTTTCACATTTTCTTACAATGTCAATAAACCTGTGGACAAGCAGCAGAGCGTCTTCAGTCTGGATGTCGGGAAGGCGTTTAGCTGACTGTCAAGATACAAGACACAGAGGACGGCACACCCAGTGTGTTTGGTTTTGGTTTTCAAGAATGAGCCTGTGAATTATATGTACAGTATATGTATATATATATATATATATATATATACATATATATACATACATAAACCTGTATCCAAACCACACAAGGCTCCAATATTTTTGAAAATTTAAATATACTTATCTGATTAGACCTCTGATTTTATTTTATTTTATTCATTTGTTATTTTTTCCCCTTTTCATTTATTGTAATATTTTATTGTGTACTATTTTCAATGTTGTCATACTTGCATACGTGTGTTCAGTCTGGACAAAGAGTTTTCTCGGAATGTGTTGCCAGAATTGGTTAAATAAAGTTGTATGTATCTCCCCCAAGTCTCAAGCATGACTAAATATTGTCTCGCCTTATTTCTCCGAGTAAATTTAAGGAGAAACACATGAGAAAAACGTCTGAGACAAAATAGAAACTAGAATGAGGCTGAGATGAGAAACTCAAAAATGTCTCATGAGTCATAGAAGAGCAAGCTTTGAGCAGTAAAATTTCCCTCTGGGCATGCACCCACCCACTCTGCTCTCTGACCATACATACACTCACTCCTCCCTCTACCATCCACACATACCCCCCACCTCCTGAAACCCTCTAACACCCATATGCACTCCCCCCACTCACCTGCACCAACCCCTCCTTCCACCCCAAACATACGCCCCCCACCTCCCTCTAACACCCACATGCGCTCCCCCCCACACACCTGCACCAACCCCTCCATCCCACACATACGCCCCCACCTCCTGAAACCCTCTAACACCCACATGCACTCCCCCCATACACCCGCACCAACCCCTCCCTCCACCCTACACATCGCCCCCACCTCCTGAAACCCTCCAACACCCACATGCACTCCCCCCACACACCTGCACCAACCCCTCCCTCCACCCCACACACATACACCCCCACCTCCCTATACCCCCTAATACCCCCATGCACCCCCCCCCCCCACACACACACATGCCCAGGCCAACACTCCCACACTTCTTTCTTCAGCCCCCCACGATCACCCCTACCAGACACCCACGAGCATACGCCTCCTTCCTCCATCCCCCCTTTCCTCCAACCACTTACCCTCATCTCCTCCCTCTTCCAGCCCAAATTCCCCCCTCCCACGTTTCCTCTTTCACACTCGTATTCATTTGCTCTCACACACCCACCTCACTCTTTTACCCATGGCCATTACCCAGGCACGTCCCACAGGGACCAGACCCCGGGGGAGGCCCAGGACACGCTGGAGGGACTCGTCTCCCGGCTGGCCTGGGAACACCTCGGGATCCCCCCAGATGAGCTGGCGGCTGTGGCCGGGGGGAGGGAAGTCTGGGCTTCCCTGCTTAGGCAGCTGCCCCCGCAACCCGATCCTGGATAAGTGGCAGAAGACGAATGAATGAACAAAGAACAGAATAGAATAGACCAGAGTCCAGACCAAAGTTCAGACTAGAATTCAGACCACAATCCAGACCATAAACCAGACCAGAATCCAGACTAAAATCCAGATTAGAATCCAGACTAGAATCCATACTATAATCCAGAACAGAGTCCAGACCAAAGTTCAGACTAGAATTCAGACCACAATCCAGACCATAAACCAGACCAGAATCCAGACTAAAATCCAGATTAGAATCCAGACTAGAATCCATACTATAATCCAGAACAGAGTCCAGACCAAAGTTCAGACTAGAATTCAGACCACAATCCAGACCATAAACCAGACCAGAATCCAGACTAAAATCCAGATTAGAATCCAGACTAGAATCCATACTATGGATCACCGCGAACATCCGGGAATTTTCGCCAAATTCGTCACATCCGGTTAGGTAACAGGTGAAAACATCGCTTCGTTGCATGGGGAGCCACTGAATTACCTGCTTCATTACTCATCAATCTTCGTTTATTCTACTTTGGAAATACCGAGAAGTCCCACTGTGTCTGGCTGCCATAAACATATCTATCACACAGACAAGAGAAGATGTTTGTTCCAGTTCCCAAAACAACAGAAAAAGTCCCGAACAACATGCTAAGTGGCTAGCTGCTATCAAGCCCATAAATGCTGACAGTTTACGCTAGAAACCATGGAAACATCTAACAATATGTTCCGATCACTTTGTGACTGATAAAAAAGCATATAATGTGGTCTCACTTTTTAAACCCTGTAGTTGTTTCTGTACAGATGATAGAAAACGGCATTAAATCAGTGGATGTACAGAATCACAGCGCCGCCCGCTGTTCCGTCTCCTCAGGACTGTTAACGATCACGTTCATCCAGATTACTGCCATCAATGTTCCCACATAAGAATAAAAGCATAAAAAGCGGCAGAAAGGCATTTGCAGCATTATAAACATGCACAGTCATAACCAGTAAAATACCAACGAGCTTCTAGCTGCCGGTAATTTATAGTTTTATCAATGAGAGTAAACTCCTGAGAAGCACATCAAAGAAATACCACCATTTCTGAAAAATCCGGGGAAAATTAATATTCTATAAAAAATAAATGGCTTGAACACGGGGCTTACCTGATGAAACCAAATACATCATGAGATCGGGAAACTGATCATCAGGCTGTTATGTACAGGTAGGTTCGTCTAACCAGGCTGTAGCAGCAGAAGATGGGCATCACTTAGTCCAACAGATACTAGTTTAGCTTCGTATCTTCTTCTAGCGTCGGCAGTGAGACTTTCAGTATAACTGGACGTCATTTCTATAATATTTCAAAGACAGACCGGCGGAGAAAAAAAATTAAAAAGAGTGCAAAAGCAGTTTTTGAGGCTCATAGTCCATCAGACGCCGTTCAAATACGAAGCATGTTTTCACCGGGACCAGCTTCGTGGTCACGTGAATTCCGGGTTGTGACGTAGGCTCGCGGTGATCCATAATCCAGAACAGAGTCCAGACCAAAGTTCAGACTAGAATTCAGAACAGAATCCAGAATAGATTCCAGACTTTAATTCAGAACATACTCCAGACCCGAATTCAGACCAGAATTAAGACCAAAAGACCAGATTCCAGACCAGAATGAGTCCAGAAACTAGACCAGAGCCAATGCCAAAGTTCAGACCAGAAACCAGACTAGAATAAAGACCATAATCCAGATCATAATCCAGACCAGAATCCAGACTAGAATCCAGACCGGCATCAAAACCAGAATCCAGAACAGAGTCCAAACAAGAATCAAGTCCAGAATCCATACCAGAGCCCAGACCAGATTCAAAACCGGAGTCCAGACCACAATAAGTCCAGAATCTAGACCAGAGTCCATGCCAAAGTTCAGACTAGATTCCAGACTAGAATTCAGACCAGAATCCAAGCTAGAATCCAGACCAAAGTCCAGGCCAGAATCCAAACCAGATTCTAGGCCAGAATCAAGTCCAGACCAGAATCTAGACCAGAGTCCAGGCCAGAATCAAGTCCAGACCAGAATCCAGACCCAAGTCAGACCAGAGTCAAGACCAGAATCTAGACCAGAGTCCAGACCAGAATAAAGACCAGAGTCCAGACTAGAATCCAGACCAGAATCCAGACTAACACTCAGACCAGAATCCTGGCCACAGTCCATACCAAAGTTTAGACTAGAATCGAGACTAGAATTCAGACTAGAATCCAGACTAAAACTAAACTAGCATCCAGACTAGAATTTAGACTAAAATTCAGACCACAATCCAGACCATATACCAGACCAGAGTCCAGAATAGAATCCAGACCAGAATCACTCCCAAAGTTCAGACTAGAATTCAGACCAGAATCCAGACTACAATCCAGACTAGAATGCCGACTACAATTCAGACCAGAATCCAGACTACAATCCCAATTACAATTCAGACCAGAATCCAGACCAAAACTCAGACTCGAATCCAGACAAGAATTTAGACCAGAATCCAGACCATAAAACAGACCAGAATCCTGACTAGAATCCAGACCAGAATCAAAACCAAAGTCAGACTAGATTTTAGACCAGAATCCAGACTACAATCCCAATTACAATTCAGACCAGAATCCAGACCAAAACTCAGACTCGAATCCAGACAAGAATTTAGACCAGAATCCTGACTAGAATCCAGACCAGAATCAAAACCAAAGTTCAGACTAGATTTTAGACCAGAATCCAGGCTGGAATCCAGACTAGAATCAAGACCACAATCCAGACCAGAGTCCAGACCAGAATCAAGTCCAGAATCCATACCACAGTCCAGACTAGATACAAGACTGGAGTCCAGACCACAATTAAGTTCATAATCCAGACCAAAGTCCATACAAAAGTTAAGACTAGAATCCAGACTAGAATCCAGACCAGAGTCCAGACCAGAGTCCAGACCAGACACCAGACCAGAGTCCAGGCCAGATTAAGTCCAGAATCCAGACCAGAGTCCAGACCAGAAAAAAGTCCAGAATCCAGACCATAGTCCAGACTAGAATAAAGACCAGAGTCCAGACCAGAATCCAGACCCAAGTCCAGACCAGAGTCCGGGCCAGAATCCAGACCAGAGTACAGACCAGAATCAAGTCCAGAATCCAGTCTAGAGTCCAGGCAGAATAAAGACCAGAGTCCGGGCCAGAATCCAGACCAGAGTCCAGACCAGAATCCAGACATAAGTCCAAACGAGAGTCCAGACTAGAATCCAGACCAGAATCAATGCCAAACTTCAGACTAAAATTCAGACCAGAAACCAGACCAGAATTAAGACTAGAATTGAGACCACATTCTAGACCAGAATGAAGTCCAGAATCTAGACCAGCGTCCATATACCAAAGTTCAGATTAGAAACCAGACTAGAATTTAGACCAGAACCCAGATCACAATCCAGACCAGAATCCAGACCAGAGTCAGGACCAGAATCAAGACCAGAGTCCAGACCAGAGTCCAGGCCAGATTAAGTCCAGAATCCAGACCAGAAACCAGACCAGAATTAAGACTAGAATTGAGACCACATTCTAGACCAGAATGAAGTCCAGAATCTAGACCAGCGTCCATATACCAAAGTTCAGATTAGAAACCAGACTAGAATTTAGAC